>JAOQMS010000007.1:317876-334471 GCA_027563885.1 Erythroxylum longipes
TAAGTCATTTTAGAATGTACATTTTGAGTTAGCCGATTCTGGATATTATTGTTAAATAGGAGTTATGGTTCTTGTATGAAGGAAATCAAGGAGGAGTTGAAGAGAGGCAAGGAAACTAAGAGGAAAAGCATCCATAAGTCGGATTACTGTTTTATACAACAGTGACCTAGACCATCTAATTTTTCAATTTCTAATTCTCTTTTATACAGCTTCAAAGAGAGATATACAAACATCTTAAGTTAACTTCTTGGTAATTATTAGGATAACAAGATATTTGAATGGTGATTCTTTTATGCCTAAACCTGTTTAAGAGATAAAGCACACTATTTAGTCCATTATGCTAGCTGAAAGAATTAAATGGCTTTTGTGCTTGTTGATTGCCAATATTTAGAAGGTATTACGTTCTTAGAGAGAATCCATTAACAATTGAATTGATCTTGAGATAGCACCACACAATAAGAGAAGATTATTTACAAAATTCAAGCTTACAATCTTTAATTTCTTATTTAGTTGTGATATAAGAACTGGTGATGTTTTCTTTTACACCTAAAATTAAATCCTAAATTCCTATAATAAAACAAAAAAACTATATTAAATTAGGAATCAATCTAACAAGAAATTCTAGTTCGTCAATCCTTGCAAAAGAGAAATTAAACATAATAGGGGTTATAATGGCATGAAATTTTATGATAAAGAAAATAAATTAAATTCTGTGAACAACAAGAGAATTATCAATAAAACAAACCTCAGTTTATTGTTGTTTCCACTATTGGAACTATGATTGATCATTGATAACAAAAAATAATTATTTCATCAATCATATATTTGACGTGATATTAAATATCTATCTTTTCTTAAGAATAGTTAATCAAGAACAATGAAATTCAGTTGACTCTTATTGTTTAACAACCTTATATGTCATCCAAATTTTAATTAAACAATAGATTTTAAAAAAACAAAGACCATCAAAGTGAGATTACATAACATTTGTTGTTGCATTTAATGTAGTTGAATGCTTTTCTTAAAAGTTAATAGTTTCTGACACAGTAAATTAAAACTTTTAGTTGTTATAATGATTAAAAGAATTAGACCTTTTGTTTTCAAAATTTAATCTAGTAGATGATCATTTCAATCAATAAATAACCATGTACATTAAAAGTTAATAAAAAATAATCATAAACAAGCGGCAAAAAAAATTCAATATAAGAATGAACAAAACACTTAAAAAGAAGACCCAATTATCTCCCAAGATACAAAGTTCCAAAGGCTTCCACTTCTTTTAACCAAGATAGAGAAGATTAGCAAACAATGGCCATGATTAGTACTAACTTCTAATAAAGAAAAGCTACTCTAACGTCTCCTTAAAATTGGAAAAGAAAACTTTATGAAAAGTAGAAAACGAAAATAAAAACTCAGGATGAATTTCCTCCTTCCCCTTGGCCCTATTTATCGCCACTTTAATCCCATGTTTGTTGATGTCGATATCTTTCTATTGTTATTATTTGATCCTACAAATTATAAATTCACCTATTTCCACCAAATTTTGGTTTAAATAAGGTTTCAAACAAATTTTAACACATTTTCTCTTTCAAATTTGAACTTTAGAAGTTGTGATTTTCACTGAATATATCCATACTTATGATTATGATAAACTTTCTCACTAGATTTTTTAACTTAATTTAAATAACCTAATAAAAATCTTCCATGTAAAAGATTTGTTATCCTAATTTTCTTGATTCTTCTTTAAATAGTTGATATTGCTCCTTTATGGAGGATTTAAATACTAAAAATAAAGAAAAAATCATGGCACATCAAAATGCCCCCACATTGAGTCATTCTTTTCCTTAAGCAAATGAAAATTAATAAAACATGATATTCAACTGCCTTTACCAAATCGTTTCTTATGAGATCAAGCCATGCATAATCCTCAAGACTTGGATTGAAACGAGCTAAGCATCAACACACATTAAAGTTGATTTTCACTAAAAAATATGAACAGATACTATTAAAGACAGTTTTAATCAAAAGTATGCACAAATCCTTGTTAAATTTACTTATGGTGTTCACTCTTTTAGGCAAATGTTTATGCTAAAGTGTTTGCTCTCAAAATCTTTTCAAAACAAACATATTTAATAAGGCATTCAAACAAAATGTAAGGGCTAAGATTAAAATGTGACCATAATTAAGCCCTCCACTATCAATACAAATATAATGTTGTTGCAATTGTTCTCTTTTTAATACATTTTTTTGTTTTTCAACAAAATAAATCATCAATGTGAAAATGTGCATCCATTATAAAAAGTTAAACTAGATATAAAATAAGTAGCTTAGAACAATTTAAAGCAAAGTCACACTCATTCCCCAAATAGCTCAAGAATACCTTATTAAAACGTGTAGTTGGGTAATAGAATATATTATAAGCTATGTTTATGACATGGGTTTCAACAAAAAATAAGGGATTTGAAAAATTAACTAAAGGGATGAAATAAGGATAATTAAGAAAGATGCCTTTTAAGCTAAATGGTTAAAACAAAGAAGGTATTTATCATATTCAAGCTCACATACATCAAAGCAATTAAAGTCAGTTCAATGCAACTTTTAGAGGTATCTAGAAAAAAAAGAATCACACACTAAAGAAAATGGATAGATATAAGACTATCATAGGTTTTAATATTCACCTAATCCTCATGAGATACTTCATCAAGCAATTGTCTCACTTTGTCTAAGCGCATACCCTAGATGTTTTAACTTATCAATGTGTTTAGTCTTCATCTTAATTAATTTTAGTTCCAATTTTCACATACAATCTAATTCGTTCAAAATAATTCAGGAAAAATTTCTATAGCATATCTTATTTTGTCAAGTTCCAAAAGCATTAGAAACAAGCAAGAAACTAAAAAGAAGTGTTTAAATAGCCTAAAAATGCTTAAAATGTTACAAAATCAGAGCATGGCAAAATATCCCCACCCTTATTTAAAATATTGTCTATAATGTTTAATATTAAAGAATAAAAGATAGAAAATAGGAGCTGAAAGAGAGGAGAAGAATTAAATGCTCTATTTTTCTCTTTGTTTATGGTGAGTAATTCAATGAGGGCATAAATTGGAATTAGCATGAGTGTTATTTGTTGAAGCTAGTGAGTGGATTGAGTGGAGAGTTGATTGGTTAGGTTTGATGCCCTGCATATGGCTCTTGGATGTAAGAAGTGTTAGGCTTTACTTGTTGGGATGCTTACTACTATTGATGGATGCATGAATGAGAGCGTATATCAATATTCATAATTTATGGACCTAAGTTTGAATGCAAATTATCTATATTAACTTAACAGTTGCACTTCATCATCCCTATTTTTTTTTGTATTTTAAGTTAATTCACCAATTTTATAATTGAAGTAATATTTTTAGTACCTTAAAGACCAATATTTTAAGTCTAATTATGATCTCTTATTAAAATACCAAAAATTGATGATATGAAAATGATTTTCATAATGATAACGTCTAATATAATATGGTTCATATGAGTCAAACCTATATACATAATATATAAAAAAATCCATATTATTTTCTTTTTTATATATAAGGGATGCAAAATAAGGTTTTCTCTTAGGTTTATCCTTATTCTTTGATATTTTTTTCTTAATGAACTTCTAAAACTTTAAGATATAAAGCAAGGTCTTCACTATAACCATCATACGGTGATGATTTCTCTTTATTACTTTAAATCTAGGAAGCTTTAAAGCCTATGTTTTTTCTTTTACATACCTTCCTCTTCTTGGTTCACTTTGAGTTTCATCTCATACGTGAGAAGTGACTCACCATCTCCTCCAAAGGTAAAGTACTGTGATCCTTAACTTCTTAGATTGCAATCACCTTTAGTTCTTAACTCTTTACTAATGATTAATAATTTTACTTACCATCTTAATGTTGGGGTAAGTTCTTACCAAGGCCTTTTAACCTATTGATAATGTGAAAAAATCTAGTGTATATATCAAAGATGCTTTCATCATGTTTCATGAAAAAATAGTCATGTCTTCATATGTGGTTGCCTAATGTCATAATTCAATTAGGCCACTTGTCACTCAACCAATGTTGCCAAATGTCATTCAAAGTATAAACTTAGTCATACTAATTTTTATATACTAACTTATCTTACCACTAGAAATTTTCCTATTCCAAATGTCCATTTTAATACCTCAATTCTCTAAAGGTAACAATTAATTCCAACTCACTAAGTATGATCCATTAAACCAAAATTCAAGATATATGCAATTTACAATCATATCACAAATTTAACACCTATCACATATACTTTCATGAATATGTAACATTTCAACTTGGGTATAATTTGGGACCTTACATCAATAAACTTTGAAAAGATAAAACAACATCATTCATTCCATTAAAAAAACCTTTATATACATCCATTCTTTATACAGATGTACTTTCCAAAACATGTTCAAAGATATGCAATAGTTCTCAAAAATATGTACAAAGAAAAATAAAAATGCCTTACACAGCAGCACTTGATGAAGTTGACTACTCGTGAGGTGGAGTCCCTGCTACTGAAGCCCCTTAGCATGCACCTGGGAGGTTTTATTTAAAAACAGAAAATAAAGGGTAAGCTAAACGAGCTCAACGAGTGTTATTGGTTTCCAATAAAAACATTTATACAAATATTAACCTTCATAAAAGAAAACAATTTCTTTTATTTTCAAGTAATAACCAGTGTTCTTACAGAACACATTCTTTTCGTTTCATAAGATCAATGCATATGTAAAACAAAACATATATATTTTTCTAAGATCAAGTTCCACTTTTCTTATAAAGTATACAATGATGGTAATTAATACTTTCATGAACTTTCTTTTTAAAACATAACCTATCACTAATTTTTTTTGCCATATGGTACCTTTAGGTGTAAGGCCACAGAGCTGGTTCTGCATCGTTTACCCGTGCCTAATTAACCTCTATATACTAATTGTCATGAAGCTGGTTCTGCGTCACTTACTCATAATGATGCTAGCACTATATATAAATCAGTGATTACGGAGCTAGTTCTACATCTCTTACCCGTAATAGTTCTAGCATTATATATACTCCACACATGCAGAGGGCGACTCATAAAACATACTGAGAGACACAACACCACCCATGTTAGCGACAAATGCCCCCTAAACACCGCCATGCACGTTAGGACGTACTCTGATTGATATAATCATTTGTATAAAGACCTAACGACATACTATAGGCTAAATCACAATTAATACATAAGCTCACCTTATTTCAATACCAATTCAAAACATATTCAAAATCCATTTCTATGCCAATTAAAAGAGTGTGTACATCTCATTAATTTCTAAGTGCATTCAAAACTCAATTCAATGCCAAATCAAAGCATATGTAAATCTTATAAAGATTAACTTTTAAATACAAGTAGTAGCACCAATGGAATTATTCATAAGCATACTTTTCATAGTAAGGTAAAAACCATCTTTACAAAATCAATTTAAAGGTACACTCACTGTTTATCATTTATCATAAACCACCCTCACGTGTTCAGTGCTTTTCCTTTATTAGTCCCGAGTCTACGGTGACGAGAAAACTTTATTGTCTTACTTAGCTATGAGGGAGACCCCTGAAGGGTTCCTAAAACCTGCCAATTACATCCATAACTTACTACCTTGTTTTACAAATTTTATGACAAAGTTCTTAACCAAAATTTTAGCATTTTGTAAGATTAAATTTTTGTTTTCTTTTCATTTAACCATTGAACAACTTCCATGATTTATACATGTTGTCTTCTTTCCAGTTAAATAACATACATAGTATATACCTACTGTTTTCCTTACAATGAACTGTTGAACTTTGTACAACATACATGCTACCATTGAATAGCCATTAAGCCACATATATAGCATCTACATGCTGCCAATTAATACCCATTGAATAACATAATAAGATATGGATATACATGCTATTTTCCCTCCAGTTACCATGTTGTTTCTCTCTTCACTTAACCATACCTCCACTTGTTCTTTAATTTTCACATATCAAGCGTTCAAATTAGGTTCTGAAGTCTTCTAGAAATTTGTTTCCCTATGTCTCTAGTTTCCATATCATTAAATTTCACCTTATAAATTATGAAACAAGTACCAAATATCACAAGTTGCTTCAACATAGGGACAGTATCAGGTTACCATAATCAATCTAACTTTTCAATATCACTCAGCTAGAATTAGGTCTAGGTCTCTTCTAGATATTTTTAGTAATATGTGTTAGGTTTCATTTATAGTTGGAATCACCCAATTTGTAGTTCTGTAGACTAAGTTATGGCCAAAACACTAGGACTATTCAAGGAAAACGAGAATCCTAATACAGAATTTCATTAAACATAGTCAGGAAAACTTACCACTTTCTTTAAATCATGCTCAAACATTTACGTAATTCATAAGGAATTCATGTTTCCAGCTTAAGCATTCACGTGACCAACTAAAGAGAACGAACAAGAGTAGTTTAAAATACCTAATATTAGATGGTAGTGTGATGTCCACTCTTTTTCTACACACAGCTGGCATTGATGAAGATGTCCATGGTTTCTAGCTTAGACACCATGCTGAATTTATTTCCTAAAGGTAGTAACTTGGAAAATCTATGTGTGAAGGGAGTAGCTGTAATTATTCTTCAACAATTCTGGTCCAAAGGAGAGTTAAAACTTTAGTGGTGTAACAGCTTGGACCACCTCGTTCACAGATATTGTCCACTTTGCATAGTTTTGCTCTTCCCACACATTCACTCGGGAATACACGTCTATGAGAGAGAGTTTTTCATAGCCTTACAAGACCTACTTCGTTCCCCTCTCCAATCGATATGGGAATCTAACATTCCACCCCCTTAGAGGCCCAGCGTCCTCGCTGGCACACAAGCCTAAATCCAACCCCTCGGAGACCTAGCATCCTTGCTGGCATATAGGCCTGGATCCACCCCCCTTGGAGGCCCAGCTTCCTTGGTGGCACGGCCTGGGCACTGGCTCTGATACCATTTGTAACAACCCAGACCACTTGGCTCACAGATATTGTCCGCTTTGGGCCTTGGCCAAGCTAAGCCTTTACGGTTTTGTTCTTCCCACCCTTGGGAAAATGCGTCTTGTGAGGGAGAGGTATCCATACCCTTATAAGGCCTATTTCGTTCTCCTCTCTAATCGATATGGAAATCTAACATTCCACCCCCTTGATGGCCCAACGTCCTTGCTGGCCCACAGGACTGAATCCACCTCCTTTGGAGGCCCAGTGTCTTTGCTGGCACACAGGTCTAGATCCACCCCCGTTGGAGGCCTAGTGTCCTTGCTGGCACATCGGCTTGGGTACTGACTCTGATACCATTTGTAACAGCCTAGATCACCCGCTCACAGATATTATCCGTTTTGGGACTTGGCCCAACCAAGCCCTCACAGTTTTGCTCTTCCCGCACACTGGCTCGGGAAAACGCTTCTTGTAAGGGAGAGGTATCCATACTCTTATAGGGCCTACTTCGTTCCCCTCTCCAATCGATATGGGAATCTAACATTCCAACCCCCCTTGGAGGCCCAGTGTCCTTGCTAGCCCACAGGCTTGGATCTACCTCCTTTGGAGGCCTAGCGTCCTTGCCGGCACATAATCCTAGATCCACCCCCTTGAAGGCCTAGCGTCTTTGATGGCACATCAGCCCAGGTACTGGCTCTGATACCATTTGTAACAGCCCAGACCAGTACTCGGGCCGATGTTCCAAAAAAGACGCTGGGCCTCCAAGGGGGTGGATCCAGGCTTGTGTGCTAGCAAGGATGTTGGGCCTCTAAGGGAGGTGGATCCAGGCCTATGGGCTAGCAAAGAAGCTGGGCCTCCAAGGGGGGTGGAATGTTAGATTCCCATATCGATTGGAGAGGGGAACGAAGTAGGCCCTATAAGAGTATGGATACCTCTCCCTCACAAGAAGCGTTTTCCCAAACCGTGAGGGCTTGGCTGGGCCAAGGCCCAAAGCAGACAATATCTGTGAGCGGGTGATTTGGGTTGTTACAAATTCGCTTTCAAATTGATGAAAAAATAAGAAGACCACTACTTTGAAAGCAATTTTGGTGAACATCGATGCAATCCAGATGTCGGTCACTCCATAAGGTTAACACAGCGATGCACTCATGGGCAAGAGAATGGAGGGCACACAACAGTCGCTCAAGAAGGAAGAGGAAGCAGGAGAATTGTTTTCCTTTCCCTTGCAATTTGCCTCTTAAACCTTCCCCCCTAAAAATGAAAACTATTATCATCAAAAACTAGTTTTAAAGAAGTATTTTTGGAACGAAACAATATGTTAGTACAACACACTGATTGATTAGTGTTTCCCACTGCTTATCACTAGTCAAATAATAGGGTATACTATTTGATTGATAAGTTTGAATCATCCTTAGGTGTATCTTATAAATTATTTATTTATGATTCTCTTCTCTTTCTATATCTTTTTAAATCACCTTAAATCGATATTTTTATAAAAATTTATGGCCAAAAAAGAAAGACTAATTAGTGGTGATAGTCTCTAAACTGATATGTTTATTCACTAAAAATTTTCCTTCTTTATTAAGTGTTACCACCATAATCAATCAAACCTACACTTTTTAAACATTCAATTTCAATCTCTAACTCAACTAATAAATATTAAAAGAATATATTCTTAAAATGCCTAAATTTCATCCATTCATAAATATCACAATTGTGAAAATTTGGAGTCTGTCAAATTCTTTAAGGATTCACTAAAATCCAAATTCAACACTTACAAAAACTTTTAAAGGTTACAATTGAACAACTTTTTACACAAATTCACACTTTATATGAAATTCTCAATAATTACAAATGTGTATCCCGATTCATATCTTAATTCCTTAAACATATATCCTTAAGGCCGATTTATACTCTAGTCTTTGAAATCTTTGATAAACTGTTGGAGTCCTTATCAAGAGGTGGTTAGATGTCTAGATCTTTCCATAAAACAATTTGTGATTAATTAGAGAAAGCAACTTTTAGTTCCTGCAGTACTTCTCTCTGCCACAAAAATGTCATCTGAGTGACTGCTTGTTGTGCTAGCTGATGGACTCATACCCTTCCGTCATTGGTGCGAAGCTTAAATTTACCAGCAAAACATTTTCTGTTCCACACGTAAGAGATTTGATGTGTTCTTTCCCTGATATTTTAGTATCAGCCAATTGAAATTTTATGGACTTAGGTACAGGGATTTCAAATTAAGCCAAATGATCATTCAGTTGAAGCGTTTTACACTACAAGAAAAATCTAGTTTTGTGATAGAAATTATCAATAGAAAACATAAACATTCCATCGATAAGTAAAATTACCAACAGAATTTTCCAACGAACAAAAGCATCGTAGAAATGGCAGTCGTTAATAATTACCAATGAAAAAAAATTTTCGTTGATACATTTACCGATGGTCACCTAAATATACCGTTAGTAAATATACCGGCGGTTAGCTTTGCGGTTGACCATCGGTACATTTATCGACGGAAAATTTTTTCGTCGGTAAATTTATCGACCGTTTGATTTTTCCATTGGTAAGTTTTGTAAAACGTTACCGACGATTGTTTTCTTTCTGTCAGTGAGTTTACCGATGACGTCGTTCTATCAGTAAAAATTTAGTGACAAAATTTGTTTTTCCGTCTGTGATAACCGGCAGTATCGAATTTTTCGTCAGTAAATTAACATCAATCATTCGATAAATACTTATGATGTAATAATAGTTATCTAATTAATGTATAAAAGTGTTAATTAAAAAAGAAAATAATAATTTTTGTTGTACCTCAAACTCATGATAGTAAAATTCCTTTGTCACCTGAGAGATATTCTTCTATACTTAAACCTCAGTATCAATCTTCTCCTTGAGTTTCGGTGTCATGTTTCTTAAGCATGGTCCAGATGGAAAAAAAACCTAATATAAAAACAAATAAATTTATACCATTTTTAAAATTTAAACCTATAACTTAATTATAACCTCAACTCCAAGTTGGCAGCCACCTCCTTCATCCGCATTGTTTACCCCTGATATCTCTATCGATATAGGGGTAGTGGATGATGTAGGGGTGGTAGATGGTGTACTAGCAGGTATGGAAGGTGATGCCTCATCTGCAAGTGTAGTAGCTGGAGGGGGAGGAGGTGATTCAGCTTCAACTGCCACACCATGAGATGCTTCACCTATACAGTAAGTACCTCCGAATCGTGGTCTGAATCTTAGTCGCATCATATCCTGTCTTCTCTTTGGTGGCATATTTCAACTTGAAATTAATATTTGATTGAATTTTATAGAAACATTACAATATGATTTCAATATTTTATGCAATATATTGAAAAGGAAATAATTGATTACTTGAATATAATATTCAATTACAAAGACAAATTAATCGCTATCATCACTTAATTGTAAATCAAAATCATGTTCTTTTTCTGAAGAATTTGAATCAAACTTAAGCTCTTCTTCAGATCTCTGGCCCTCCTCATCCTCTCCAAATAAAATTTCAACATATTCATTACAAGAATCCTTCAAAGGTTCGTTATCCTCATAAACGGCAGATGCATTTATTTCATAAGCATCTTCCTAAGACGCTTCATTTTCAATTCTCTATTCTCTTTTTTCACGTGATCCAAAAACACCTCTAGGTTTAACTTTGTAAACAGCCAACCAATAAACTTAGATCACTTGCATTGCCAACACGAAAGGTTCAAAATGTCAAAATCTTCTTTACTTGTTGATTTCAACTAGATTGTATCGGCTATGCACTTTTGTACCAACATGTGGAGTTATATCAAACTAGTCACACTTAAATATCACACTTCACTTTATTGGCAATGCAGGGTACTCAATTTCAAGTATCTCAATAATTTTCCCATAGTTATCCATCAATTCTCCCTTTATGCAAACTCCACTATTTATTGTTGTCATGCTATGACCATGATATTCTGTATGATATTTGTGTCCATTAACGAAATACACTGGATATGATTTAACAGTTCGCAAAGGTCCCTTCGCAAGATCAGATATGAACTTATTCTCTATTGGATTTTTTAAGGCTTAAAAAAAGTAAATTTCATATTAAACATTATAATGTCATTTGAACACTTAAATCTTATAATTCAATTATTTGAATAATTATAAGTAAAAACTTACATATTGCTCGAACCATCGAGGAAAGTTTTTTCCAACTTCTTTATTAATATCATCCTGTGTTTTTTTGGGCATGAGCCCACTTAACAATTCCTCTTATAAGCTAAAAACATTATTATGTATTTCAGTTATGAATAACACTAAATTTCAAAACTGAAATAATCATTTGATACTTACTACACGAAACGTTAAAGCTCTTGACAGTTCAATAAAATCTAACCATGGGTAGCCTCAAATTCTTCCTCTACTAACATTCTTCTTATTAAACGTCCATATGTTCGTCCAGGATATGTGAAAATGGATAAGTTACCATCAGCATCGCTAGTTCCTCCCCCATTGTCATTACGAGGAACTTTTTTTTTTCTTGTGTGAACATGAGGCTCAAAATAATAAGAACAAAATGTACTAGCTTCCTCCACTAAATAAGCATTACATATCGAGCCTTCAACTCTAGATTTATTCTTCACATTTTTCTTCAAGTGATGCAAATACCTATATGAGCGAATAATGTTATACTAATTTAATTATTAAAACATATTATGGCTTCAATTACAATCATTTTTGTGTAAATTACCTCTTAAACAGATACATCTAACGATATTGAACTGGACCGGCTAGTTTAGCCTCGTGTACTAAGTGAACAGGTATATGCTCCATACAATCAAAGAAGCTTGGAGGAAATATCCCTTCTAACTTGCATAAAATTACTAGAATTTTACTTTTTTAGTTTTTCCATTTTAGCCAACTTGATTTTAGATAATATGAAGCTTTTGAAAAACAAACTTAATTCTGTTATTACTTCCTAAACCTTATTTGGTAGCAACTCCCAAAATGCTGTTAGAATTAGCCTTTGCATAAACACATGACAATCATAACTTTTCATCCTAAATAATTTATACTTCCTCATGTCAACACACCTTGCTAAGTTTAAAACATAACCATCGAGAAACTTTAGACTTTTCAACCATTCACACAATATTTCCTTTTTTTTTTTGTCCAAAGTGTAATATGCTTTTGGATATTTACCAGTGCAAAGATCTTTATATAACTCATTCCTTCTACAAAAAAGAGTCAAATCAGCTCGTGATTTTGCATTGTCTTTTGTCCTCCTTTCAATGTTCAATATGGTATTGAACAAATTATCAAAAATATTTTTTTAATATGCGTCACATCAAAATTATGACATTTCAAATTAATTTTCCAATATGGAAAATCCCAAAAGATGTTTTGTTTTCTCCAGCCAAAGTTTCTACTAATGCTTATATTAATTTCATCAACTTCAAATTTTGTCACTTTCAGCAAGCCTAATTCCTTAATCTCCTGCAATAACTCTTCACCATCTTTGTGAGGGGGAGGAGGTGTTTTTACCATCTTATTCTTAATGAACTTTTGTTTTGATTTGGAGGAAGAAATTTTCTAAGTTATCAAACCAACATATTTTGCCCCCATTTGGAAAATAAAACACATCAGAATCATTGCCACAATAAGGACAAGCCAATTTCCCTGCTGTGCTCTAGCTAGACAACATGGCATATGCTGGAAAATCACTAATGGTCTACATCAATGCTGCTCTTAACATAGAATTTCGTTTCAGAGATACATCATATGTCTCAACACCATATTCCCAAAGATGTTACAATTCAGATATCAATGGTTATAAGAATACATCAATTTTATGCTTTGGATTTGTAAGCCTTGGCACAGTCACTGTCAAGAACATATATGCCTCTTTCATACACATCCATAGAGGCAAATTATAAGGAGTGATTATGATTATCCATGGTGAATATTGCTAGCTGGATTGACCAAAAAGTTGGAATCCATCTGTCGACAATCCCAACCTAACATTTCAACTTTCAGCTGCAAACTCAAAATAGGTGTCATTGAAATGTTTCCATGCCAATGCATCTAATGGATGACTCATTAATCCATCTTCCTGTTGGTGTTCATTATGTTATCTCATTTGAGACGCAGTAACATCAGAAGCGCAGTTAGTGGGAAATAATACATCCGCTTCTAGGGTACTAACTTTCCTACTACACAATTTTCTCTCTTATAATTCAACATCATCACCCAATACAACATACATACCAATTTACAACAATCAATCTTTTCAACAGGCAAACCAAGACCCCTACTAAGTTTCTTCATATTGTAAAAACTATCAACCATTGTGTGATCAGGAGGCAATGGTTCATTATACCCTCCAAGAATTTTATCAAAACTACGATCAGATATATGCCCTTCAGACTTTATGTTCAAGATATGAGCAATTGAAGACAATTGAGCCATTGTCTCACAATTTGGCCATAGTTCTTGGTTATTCGAATGTAGTAAGTCAAAAAACTGTTTGAATTGTGGGTTGGGTTCTTCTTCAAGATTTTCTATATTTTTCTGAAAGGTATAACCGGTTGCATCATAAACCATTTGCATGTAAGGATTTTCATTTTCATCCATATTATTTTTTCTAAATTCAGTACCCCCTTCAAACTATTTTAAGCTCACTAACGATTGTGTTTCATTACCCCTTGAGGTACTACAAATCAACTATTCCTCATGTTGTGTCTACTTAAAATAATTTGGGACAAACCCTCTTCTCAACAAATGCCCATTCACTTCATCAATAGAAAGGAAACGAATATGTTTGCACTTTTTACATGGACATCTGATCTTTGGCTCATTCATATATGCAAGTTGAGAACATGCATAATGAATAAAAGCTTCAACTCCCTCAACAAACTCAGGACTATTGAAACCATCACTTGATAATCATCTATACATCCAAGATCTATTAACATTACTCATTTCTACAAAATTGTTAATTTAAAACAGTGATTCTGTAATTAGTATCCTTCATGTTCTCTAAAATTTACAGAACATCTAAACTTTACACAACATCCCCTAAGTATTAACCAATTGAAGTAATCACTTACAATTAATTTCAAAACATTGGTGCGTGGCATTGTTTATCCCTGTGAATCAAGAAAACAAGTTCTCGCTGGAACTCCTACGCTCGAGAAATTTTTCACCAATAAGCCTCATAGAAGCTGCATTATGGGTTCCAACCTATAGACGGTCCTAGGGTTTATTATGGAATGAATTGTCTTATCTATGAAACGTATTAATCCCTTGTTTTAATACTATGTTTACATTAATCACATATAAGCTAAAGTATTAATTGATCGAATTAATCACCTACAATTAATCGACCAAATTAATCAATTACAATTGATTGAAAAACTATGGTACGTGACATTGTTTATACCTGTGAATCAAGAAAATAAGTTTTTGCTGTGACTCCTAGACTCGTGGAATTTTTCACCGATAAGCCTCACGGGAGCTGCATCATGAGTTTTTAGCCTATATATCATCTTAGGGTTTATTATGAAATGAATTGTCTTGTCTATGAAACATATTAATCCCTTGTTTTAATACTATATTTGCATTAATCACATCTAAGTTGAAGTATTAATCGATAAAATTAATCACCTACAATCAATCGAATTAATCACCTACAATTGATTCAAAATTTATGGTACGTGGCATTATTTATACCTATGAATCAAGAAAACAAGTTTTTGCTATGACTACTAGGCTCGTGAAATTTTTTACCTATAAGCCTCACAAAACCTGCATCACGGGTTTCCAGCCTATATACCGTCCTAGGGGTTTATTATGGAACGAATTGTCTTGTCTATGAAATGTATTAATCCCTTGTGTTAATGCCATGTTTGCATTAATCACATCTAAGTTGAAGTATTAATCGATTGAATTAATCACTTACAATTAATTGATCAAATTAATCACCTACAATTAATTGATCAAATTAATCACCTACAATTGATTCAAAAACTCATTCCACATACAGTAAATACTTAGACTATTAAAGAAGAACTTTAAAAACTCATTTACAATTCCAAAACTACGGTACGTTGCATTGTTTCCAGCATATATACCGTCCTAAGGGTTTATTAATGCCTTAAACCATCCATAACCACTACAAGGAAAATGCCTTTTTGCGACAGAAATTACCAACAGAAAACACAATCATTCATCGGTAATAAATATTACCGACAGAATTTTCTGACAGAGGAAAGCGTCGTAGAATCGGCCGTAGCTAATACTTACCGACGGTTAAAGCATATTCCGTCTGTAACTTTATCGAAGGTAAATTTGTTACCATCGGTAAATTTACCGTCGAAATATTATCTTACCATCAGTAAATATACCGATGGTTTACTCTATGCTTGATCGTCGGTACCATTTAGCGACGGTTGTTTTGTTCCGTCGGAATATTTACCGATGGTAAAACAATTACCGTCAGTATATTTGCTAAAAGTTTTCTGATGGATATAGGTTTCCATCGGTAATTACTTCTACCGTTACCGACAAAGAACTTGTGGACCGTCAGTAACTGGTCATGTATTTATCGATGGACATTTCTTTCCATCGGTAAATGCGTTACTTAATTTTTTAAAATATATAATATATATTGTCATTATATTTAAATTATGGTTAATGCATAATTTAATAATTATAAATTTATAGTATACATGTAATTTGCTGAAATATAAATTTTGATTAATGATTAAAAGTTTAAATATCTTCATTGATAATAAAAACATTACATTGTAAATAATAAGTATTTGTAATACAAACTAAATGAGCAAAAGTACACTATTGATCTGGAGATGGCGGATGCTCTGGTTGGCCCTTACACTTCAACTCATCCACCTCTTGACGGAGCTGAGAGATGAACCGCATAGACTGTTGTTGCTGTGCCATCGACTGTTGCAACTATTCCAACGTGTGTTGCAACTAAGTCGATAATGTCTGCACTGTGCTCTTAAGTGCTTCCACTTGACTGGTGGTGGACCGCCTAGCAGATGCTGCTGTATTAGATGTGGAGGATTACGAATAACAAGTGTTCACAAATGAACCTAAGCCGAATATCCTCCCACGATGGTCCCTACCACCCACTGCTTCAAGATAAGTTTCAGTGTCATAAACATCTTCAGATTGTTGAGACCGTCATTCAATGCTTTGTTGTATTTGGTCCTATCAAAAAGCAATGTTTATAATTAGTCAGTGATAATTATTAAGCATTATTAATATTAAATCATAAATTTCACATACATTGAGTTTTCTACAACGATTGTTGACAAATGTACATTGTCATGCTTCTTAGTGTGAGTGTGCAAAAATAGTTGATAACGTGTAGGTTTTATGCCCATAGACTTTTTCTGCATAAGAATAAAATGTTAATTATAAGTGAAATTTTATAAAAATTTCGGTAGAGTTTCCTTTATTTTTCTGAAATCTACCCCCCATTGAACAAAGAACAAAACTAAAACCACAGTCATATATGGCACCAGTATAACATTATCATTCTCAACAAGAAACACAT
>JAOQMS010000007.1:340272-365439 GCA_027563885.1 Erythroxylum longipes
ATTTCTTGTGTTGGTAACACATTCCTAAACCTATTTACATAGACGATAACGTCGACCAAAATTCACTTCACATTAGCGAGAGGATGTTACAATTTTTCTATTTTTAAGTTCTTTACAAAAGAAACTATGCTTAAAACATAAAATTTGTTCACTGATATTACTTTTGTATGTTCTATACTTAGTGTTACTTCTTTAATTTCTTCTACTTTCTCCCTCATTAATTAAACATATTCATTTGATTTAAACAATATTTCATTTGGTTTCTATTATATTTTCTTTTTTAGTGGACTTAGTATCTACTTATAGCTTAAAAAGATTTCTACCCTAACCATGCTACTATCCTTTTCCAACTTTAGTAAAGTTAGCATGTCAGGTAGCTCTTTCCTCATATCAATCTCTATGCAAATTTGAGTGTAACCAATTATTTTCATGCTAGTATTATGGTTATTAAGGAAACTAGGTCTTCTTAAAGATTTTTCCAAGTAGTTTAGTCCCAGGGTATGCTAGTAGGAATGTTGTTCATATAAAAACAAATTTTTGCTTAAAACTAGACAAATACATACTTAGCCACTATTTCTGCAAGTATATTGCTTTTATATTGGTATGCTAAGGCTCAACCTCTAGGATTCTCACTATATTACCCTCCAAGTTAAATAAAAAATAAAAACCCTCCTTATTAATGAGAAACTTTTACCAAACCTACCTTTCCCTAGTTAGAATGAAACTAGCCTTGGATTTATAGATAAGCTAGTAGTTTCTCAGTAAAACAAATGACAATGAATATTGAGTGCTATTTTATTGCTTCATCCTTTAGGATTTCTAAGGGAAGAGAAATTAAGTTGTTGTCTTCTGTTAGGAAGAAACTTGGTTTATTCAATAGGAAGTTATTTCCAACTACTTGACACTATATTGTTTACTAAACATTGAATGGTTATGTGGATCTTGCTCCTTGTTTTGACCTTGAATTATTAATAAGCTTTTCAAACCTAAGAGAGTTTGTTCATAGTTACATTAAGGAGAAAGAAAGAGTTACATGTAGTATGGTTGAAGGGAGTGGAAATGATAGAAAATGAAGGTATTAAATGGGGAAAGTTGAAGCTTGAAGGATACAAAATGGTGATTATGATAAACAGGAGATGGTGGGAATTCTCTTAGAGGAGTTTGAGTTTCTTTCTAAGATAGGAGAACTTGAATTACATCTACAGACCATAGTAGTTTCCAAAATAAGTACAAAAACTAATAGCAAAGAGAGTGAGCAAAGACTCACCAAAGTTCGTTAACTAATCTAGAAAAGTCAAAGGTGAATTAACTAAGAAGTAAGCAGAAACAAGGACTTGTAGAGAGAAGACATAGGAAACTCGCTCTCTCAAACATTCTCTCACACATGCTTATTTTTTCTTTGTTTCTCTCTTCACTTTTCCCTTTTAAGGCGATAGAAATCAGCCTTAAAAATACACTCCCTTTATATTCACTTTTCAAAGATACACAAACTATTCTTTATAGGTAACAAGTAGAACTTATTGATGCACATAAAATTTGGAAAATTTTTAAGATAATATTTTTCATTGTAAAAATGGTGAAAGACATTTTGAAATATATCAATAGCTAACAACTAGTTTCAATGACATAAACATACCTTTGAATTATAGTATTTTAACTACTAGTAATAGGTCCCTTATCTTATCTTACATAATAAATTTAAGTAGATGAGTTGAAAAATTAAAAAGGAGAGAAACCATAGTGAAGTTGAAGATGTTATTTTAAAAGATTAGGTGGACTTGTTAGTCTTATTAAAATTTACACTAATTAATATATAACAGGGCAATTTTTTTTTATACTAAAGCATTTGAGAACTTTTAAAGTACCAAACTTTTAATTTATTTCATTTTAGTACCCAATTATTTAGATAAATCTTTATAATGAAGAATATCATTGCACCTAAACCTTTTAAAGTTCAACTTAATTCTAAAAGTTTGATAATAATTAAATTTCAACTAAATTCCAAAAGTTTGATAATAATTAAATTTTCTAGAATAAAGAAATAACTATCTAACATAAAATAGGATATTTATTTATCATTGTCACATCTCTTAAATAAATCTCATTTATAAATCAAAAGTTTAGGAAAGTAATAGAGAAT
Organism: Erythroxylum longipes; assembly: GCA_027563885.1. Classification (NCBI taxonomy): domain Eukaryota; kingdom Viridiplantae; phylum Streptophyta; class Magnoliopsida; order Malpighiales; family Erythroxylaceae; genus Erythroxylum; species Erythroxylum longipes. The sequence continues at coordinate 342,413 of JAOQMS010000007.1, forward strand.
AATTTTTTAATAGATAAAAAATTTTTCTTCAATTTTAAAATAATTACATTTAATTATAAGAATGATTATTTAGAAGGATCAACTAGATTATTTAGAAGGATCAACTATATCAAACTCTAGGACATATGGTAAAAATGAATCTCTAAGTTTATGAAATATAAAAATCTAAATAAATAATTATGCAAAATGTAAAAAAGAAATTAGAAAAATTAGAATATCCTTAAGATATCAACATGAGATATCAATGGAAAAGGGAAAGTTACTATTGGTTCCTATGGTCGACTTACATTTACATTTATTTTATGAATTTTCAATTTGCAATAAAAAGATTATCTATACTAATACAAGTTATGAGAAATCATATAAGAAAATCATAAAACAATCATAATAATAATAAAAAAGAGTAAGCAAATGAGAGATAAAAGTGATTTATAATTTTTTTTAGTAGAATAAACTTTTGAGTATATCCATTCCTCAAGTTTGACTTAGAAATTCACTATCATCTTCTTTCGATAGGTAAATAGGAACTCTTTGTTTAACATCTTATTTTTCATAAGAGAAACTTTTAAAATCTTTTTCCGTTGTTAAGAGTAAATAACTCTTCATGGCAACTAATCACTTATTTAATCTTTAAAAAGATCAAATAGGAATTAAGGAAACCATTTCTTACTTACACTAATGAACTCCCTAACATTCTCCAAGTTCTTTTCAGAACTCTATTGTAATTATTTATACTAAAAAATATTTTAAATGGTCGTTAGACTTATTAAATAATCATCATAATAACTAGTTTCTTAGCAAAAATAGGCTAGTTGATGCTTAAGTTCTAGCTAGCTATTGTTCCTTTAATTAGGATATCAGTTAGTTTATCCCCTAACTAAATAGTTAACTCTGACTTTGTTCAAAATGCATCATATCCTCCATTAGTTAACTAAAACCTATAGCTAATTGAATGAACAATGCATTTAAGCAGTGTATAAGGAAACTATTATATATGATTAAGCAGTGAATAGTTTAACCTATATACAATGCAATTATTGTATGCAATTATTGTATAGTGATTAAAAAGCACTATAAAAAAGAAAGTCAGCTCAGATATAAGGAATCTGAAAAACTTTAATAGAATTTCTTAGAGAGTTTTGAGTACATTCTTAATGAATAGTTTAGTGAGATTTCTGTGGATTTTATCCCATTATTATATAAGTTTTTTATTTTTATATTATTTTTAGCTATACTTGTAAAAATGTACAAATGTTCTAAAAGATTTTGATATTAAAGGAGTGTAATGAGATTATAATTTAAAAGTCATATTAAACAAATAGAAAAGTATATTAAATATTTAGATATAAATTAAGTATATCAATTTTAAATGAACTAGATAATACAGATGCTATAAATCAAGTTAACAATAACAACAACAATAACAACAACAACAACAACAACAATAATAATAATAGTCTTCGTCGTCGTCGTCGTCGTCGTCGTTGTCGTCATCATCATAAACTCATAAATTATAAAGCATTATTAAAAATGAAGATATAAATAATCGTCTTAAAATATTAGGTTAGAGCTAGTTCATAGTTCACATATGAAAGTAAAGTATTAAAATTGGTAATATAGTGTGTTAAATATAAAAAAAAACTTTTTAGTTTTAACAAAACCAAAGGTCATATATATAATTATTAATTAGTAAAATAATTCTAAGAGAGTTAAATCTTAAATATGAAGATTTTATAATATTTGAAAAATTAAAAGATTGTAATAAAATTTTATGATGACATAATGATTAAATTTTTTCTTAAAAAGGGTATAATTGAAATTTGAAGCTACCACGGCAAAAAGTGCTTTAAGCAACAGACAAAAGTGTTGCTATAAGTACAATTATCATTGCCTTTTCATTAAGGCAATAGAATTTATATCGTTACAAGAAGTGGCGTTGCAATAAGTATAAGGCAACATAATTTTTTTATTAGGCAACAAAATAAAAAATGTTGCTTTAAATTTTTACTAAGGCAACACATCAGTTTCAAACTATAGCAACAATGTTAAATTTATATTGTAACACTTTTAAGTCTTTATAAGGAAACAAAGTTAATTTTTTAAGGCAATAATTTGTAACAATAAAAAACAATTTATTCGTTTGTTACCAATATTATTTAACGTAAAACCAAACTTTTGCATTATATAGGCAATATCCATATATACATTAAAAGAAATAAATAAATATTAATGTATGTACATTAAAATATTCCAAAATAGGTTCTTTGGGAATCTTTCTATAATTAACATGGTTTAGAGGTGCAAGATTTTGTTTACGAGCCATAGTACCATAAGAAAAGTGTGAATTCAGTCAATGTCTTCTCATCAGGAACAATCACATGATTAAGAGCACTGAAAAAATTGGTTTTCATTGTTCATGGATCTTACATGAACCTCCTTGAGCAAAGTTGGACCTTTCCCCTTCTTCTTCACAAATTCTCTATTCAAAATAATTATTAATGTTAGTATAAAAAAGAGAAAATTTTTTAAAATAGTATAATATATGATTACCTTTGCATTGAGTTGTAGCAATTTATGCTATTTCCAAGCTTATATCATATCCATTTTCTTCTACTACATCTTCATGTGGTTCAGATTGTTATTCCATCATTTTAGTTATCAATTCTTTCCACTTTAAAAAAGTAGAATCTTTTTAAACAATCGCTTCCCCTTCTTTGCCTTTTGCTACATTTTCATGTATATCACCCCCTTCACTTGTTCCATTTGTGGTTATTACTAAATAAGTTTCTTTTGTTCTTTCCACCTTGAAAAGTCAGTAACACTACCTGAAGGACATAAAGGTTGTGGTCCGCCATTCTTCTTAGAGGATTAGTCCTTTCCTTTCTATAAGTTAAGTCATTATCCCTATGCAAAACTAAGTTTTTTTAGTCAATAACTTGTACTTAAATTTAATGAAGCTAGTATACAGCATATGTATGGTGTATAAATATTATTGTCAATAATACATAATTTAGTTATTTTAGAAATTGAAAATTTAAATGATAATTCAATTATAAATTGATAAATTTGCTTGTCTATACATTCAATTATTTCTATTTATAAAATTGTTTTTAAAATCTTCGAAAAATCAATATGCATAATTATTTAATTAAGGTTATTAACACTTAAATGGATCATTACAGTTATTACTCGTATATTTCTAACTACTTTTCTTCCTATATCACGCATGATTTGGTATTATAAACAAATTTAAATGCATATATGTATAAAAGTAACAAATAAAATGGTTAATTACATAAAAATTTCAAACTTTAATCAATTTTGCAATTATATCCCGAACTTAAAAAAATGACAACTAAATGCTCAAACTTTCAATTTTTTTCAATTATGATCAGATATTAGTATCTCCATTAATGTTGCTGATGTGACTTGTCATATAAGACATATACTTTTAATACTTATACATGTCAAATGTGAAAGAGAATCAACTAGTTTCGATATGATCCAACTAAAATAAAGAATACTCTAAAATCCTGGGCATCAGAACTTGGCCATCTTTCAATTGATTGCGATCGACATTTTAGCAACCTTTGATAGCTTAATCTTACGATCTGGTTCAATTCATGGTCACATTTGCAAACATTTTCCTGTGGGCCGATGCCACCCAATCCAAGCATTTTTCTATATCACTTTAGAAGAAATGATATAAATGCTACACCCATTCTCCTTACATTAAGTTTTGTCAATTCCAAAACCACATAGTTTAGTTAAACAACTTAATGAAAATTAATTTGTTAGTGTAATTAAGTCTGACATGTATAAGTGTTAGTCACATCAGTAATGTTAACGGAGACACTAACATCAGGCTAGAATTGACAAAAATTGAAAATTTGGGTATTTAATTATCAAAATTTTAAGTTCGGGCTATAATCGCAAAATTGAGTATAATTTGAGATTTTTTTAATTAATCCTAAATAAAAGGTGTCATTGTTGTTCATCCTTTTTCCAATACTAACGGAATTCATCCAATTCAACTCACTTCTCATGACAATCAAGAGTAGCAGGATAGAAGAATAAGAGATTCATCCCAAATCATGTCCAAGTTATCCGCATCATTTCATTAGGTCGACCTAATTACCTAAACTGACGAGATTTAATACCTTTCTCCCACTTTATTTAACCAATTTAATCTCCATGTGTCCACCAAGTGCTATAACAATCGATTATCAATTCCAATACTTTTGACCAAGAATATTGAACATAAATTCAAATCGTAAATTCAAACAATTTATCATGTCATCAAAAAATTTCAAACTATCAAAAAATTAAATTCACGCTATTAACTTATGTAAAATCATAAAATTAAAAAAAAGGATTCTCACATAACTATGTAGTTTTAATAGTACAAAAGATGTCAAATAAGAATCTAGTTTTGTTAGACCAGCTGTTTAACCAATATACTAATGTATATCCATATCCATATGCATAAGTCCCAAGTCATCATTAACATTTTTTCTCCTTCTCTTGTCCAACATCTTTTTATGCCTCTAAAGAACTACATCATCCCTTGGTTGCTTAGAATTATTGCATAAATCGATTATAGTGAAAAGGATAAAACATTTGTTACTAGAGAGGTCTTTATAGAACAGAGTTTCGTCACGTTTGTTGACATAGTTGGTTCCCTTGAGCTCCCGCCTTGTTTGATGGAATTCTAGAGGCAGTCCTCTTATGTTGTTTGATGGAGTATAAGAACTATTATATAAAATAAATGTAGTAATTACAAATAAAGTATGAAGTAACAATCATTCATAATAACTTCATCACATGAACAATCTCTTGAGTTTTTATAGATGGTTCTCTTAAACTTACATTTGTGTTATTTGATGTAATATGGGAAGCATTGCACAAATAAAACAAACATAGCTGTTACATATAGTTAATTCCATATAGAATAAACAAATAGTTAATAGTATCCGATAGTTAGATATCCTTGCATCCACTCCCATTTTGACTAGACTCCTTAAAAGTTTGGCTTTATTAATTTCTTCCTTTCTCTTTGCTGTCGGTGGCCTTTATGTTTTATTTCTTCTTGGTGGGGAAGGTAGTAACAACCCTCCATAGGCCAAAAGTTTTCTCCATGTAGTGGTTGTATGTGCAACCATAGGCCATTTATTATATTTTCCTCTTCAACTAATGAGCAACTTAATCTTCAGATAGTTCGCCCTTATCCTAAATACAAGGTAGATCATGTACACATGGAATTGCACAGATTTGCTGTGCCCTTATTCTACATTTGGACAAATATGAAGAACTGGCTTTCAATCCTCGTATTCCTAATTTTTGTCATTATTACCATTTAGTGTCTTCAAACATGGTTATAATTGACATGAATGTGTCTTTCACTATGAAATCATCATTAGATTCACAGATTTTATTACAACATACCTTGGAAGAAGTACAAACTTGACCCGGTTCTTAGACACGACTTGTTTCCAATTCCATCGCGCCATGCCAATTTAAATCCTTCGACATTTTAAACTTTTTATTGAACTCAATCTCATTGTTCAAAAAGTTATGGCCTGGAAAAGAGAACCTTGGATCTGTATAATTGAAGAGTTAAGCACGACACCTGACTAATCATGAAAAAATTACAGTTAAGTGAGTGGTGTAAGCTAAGGTTACGTCTAAAAGGTAGGTCCATTTTGGCAAGAAAGAATAAAAGCAAGATTAGGAATCACATTTCAGAAATGGGACATGTTGCCAATTGCACTACACGAGATAAGACAGATTGCAAAATATTCCTCCATGCAAAAAAGAGAGCGAGCGAGAAACATAAAGAGATGACCAATAATTATTTTCCTTTTATTTGCATACGGTGGGCAGCTTTGATGAAATGAAAGCATTACTAGATTGATATCACCCATCCCAAAGGAAACATTGGCACAGAAACACGGAAGGCCTTCCAAAAGCTAGTCCCTTGGGGTTTTGGGGAATCACAAAAGTTGATTTGATCGTCTACCTCTATTTATCTCCAACATTTCCATTTCCATTGGTGTTACACTGTACATGATACAAGTGGGGCCTTAACCGAAAGCTCTTATATATTTGACCTTATTTTTAACCAGACCAGCTGGATTCACCTTTATTATTATCCTTTGGACCCCGTCTAGACAATTGCTTGCAAGTAATATGAATTCGAAACATTTGGACTCTGTTCACTTAGAACATGAGTCCGCATGTTTAAAACAAAGTCAGAATTATGGTGGACTTTCGTTCTCAACTCAAGATCTTCGCTTTATATAGAAGCTTATTATGTCTTCAGTACGCTTCGAGCATAACCAAGAATGTACCTGAGTACACGAGAAATAAACATATAGGGGGACGTGGTTACATGATATCCTGTCACTATGTTGCTCTCTCACCTGCCGTCCATCAATCCCAAATCTAAACCCTAATTTCCACTTTCTTATCTCTCAATCAAATTGTATAACTGGCTTTTACTTATAAGTACTTTGTTATTATTGTCATTTAACAGCTGCTTTATCTGTTATATTACAATATGTAGTATAGTTTATATTTATGATTTCGTTTTACTTGTTAAATGTAACTTTTATTTTGTAATTTTTCTTTTAAGTAATTAAATTAGACGATAAAACATTTTGCAAATTATAAATTGGTGAGATCATTAGTTCAAAGTTCACTATGTAACAAAATATTATTTTTAAAATATTCTTAACTGTTGCACTATAAAAAATGGATATCAATAAACCAATAAAACTAATACACATTATAATTTGCAGGAAGCAATTAATCAATTTCATTAAACAAAGTGTGAAAATATTTTTAAAAATTGTGAGTCCTTGTTAAAAACTAGATACATTGAAGTGACCTATTGTAAGATTTTTATTTGTCTATCTGTGCAAATATTCATTGCAAGAACATTATATTTTATATTTGAGATGTACAAAATATCTTATATAATGACTAGTAAATTTAGATACTACTTAGTATGGTACCCAATTAAGGATAGCCCAAAGAATAATTAATGGGAATAGCATAAATTAGGAGGAAAGACTTAAATGATCAATGTATGTCAGACATAGTAAAAGAATATAACTACCAAAAAACTATGTACAAAATGTAATTCAAACCATTTTGATATTTTTGAGTTATTATAATCAATATTTTCGAATCACTAACAAAAGCTCTCTTTCTCTTTTATCAAATATTAACGTTTAGTACTCTATAGAGATACAAGAAATGGAGCTTTAATCGCACGGGGGATGCTCTCAACTACCTCTTTGCATGGCACCTTATGTAGACCTGACTAGTCACGGTGAGTGTAAAGCTCCAAATTGCACCCTAATTGGAATGTTACATGTTCATGAAAGTACATGTATGATAGGTGCTAAACATTATGTTATGATTGAGAATTGCATATGACCTGAATTTTGGTTTAATGGGTCATACTTAGTGAATTGGAATTAATTAACATCATTAGGGAATTGAGATATTAAAATGCACATTTGGACTAGAAAAATTGTCAAGCAGTAGGATAAATTGATACATAAAAAAATTAGGATGATTACGCCTATAATTGAATAACATTTGGCATAGTTAACTAATTGATAAATGGACCAATTATTTTGTGACATGTGGACTAATTATAATGAGGTATATGGACTGATTAATTAGTGACATATGACAACTTAATGTGTGGATTAATGGCAACATATGAAATGGACAAATGGATTCCATGCCTTAAAACATATGTCTTTGAAAATTGGTGACACTATAGCATGTTGATGAAGCAAAGCCTAGTAGCAACATTTCTACTTTTTCCCTCACCTCTCTCCACCGAAATTACTTCAAACTTTTCTCTATGTTCTAGTATTTACTCTAGCTAAATTGGTACACGAAATTCACACCTTAACCTCCCACAAAACAGCCAAGAAACTAGTTGTTTGTTGTCATGTGTTTTTACCAAAACTAGCTCATCTTCACCTTAAGTTTGTGATGAATTTTTCCTGCTTGGAAGGCTAATTTGGCTTGTTCTTTGAAGTCAAATAGGTAAGGGAATTCTAAACTTGATAGCATGTTTTAATACAAGTTTTATGAGAATTAAATTGGCATGAAATATTTGTTGATGTTAGGAATTAGGTGCTGGAAAATAATTCTGGTTGGGCAAATGTTGTTCGATTTTCATGTATGTAAGATAATTAGTTGTGAGTTGTCTAATGAATGATTCTTGAATTGGTTTTGGACATGAAATTGATGTGTAATTAAGGAATGAATAAGGGAGAATTGAAGTGGAATAGATGAACTTTGGAGAAGGGGCGTTGAAGGTGTAAGATGGGAGTTAATTGTAGTGGTTTCACTGAACAGGTTTCACTGAATAGATATCGGTATTTTGGCCATAACTTGACCTATAGTTATCCAAATAGGGTCATATTAATTTTAGATTAAACTACATACATATGTATACAATTTTCATGAAGGAATATAAATTTTTTTGTCTCCAAGGGTTTTGAAATTTGGCTTGAAGTTGAGTTTTGGATTCTGTCACTACTTGGGAATAATCTATAGTATTTTTAGTATAAATCTAGGAATAATGAACTAAATTGTATTAACTATAGTTCATTAGAAACTTAAGACATAGAAGGACATTTTTTAAAAGAACATATTACTCAGAAATCTCAGTTTCTATGTCAAAATAGCCATACAATATTGACCCAAAACCTGTCCTGAGAAAATCTAGAAAAAGTGCAGGAAAAGGATAGTAGGCAAGGTTTTTACCTGGTAAATGCTGATTTGTGCAATTGTTGAACCATATGAGGACAAGTCTCTCTAATATGGTGTAATTATACATGATTAAGGATTGAAAATGAACCTGGATGATGTTAGATTAATTGAGTAAAAGTTAGTTAAAGGTTGAATAAGATTTAGATTTTTAAAAGGTGTTATTTAGATAACAAAGTACATAACTTTTGGAACTTATAAGGAATTAAAGGAATGAATCCTACTTGTGAATGCTAATGTGATTTAAAGAACGAAAGTAATGCGTTAGTTATGAATATTTGTGAATTGGGAACTTGTGTGACTACATGTAATGTGTAATTTCTTAATGTATTCACTGGCGCATTATTACAAATGTTTATGTTCACAAGTCTTATTAAGTTTTATTAAATATGAATGAATATATCCTATTTGAGCGAAACGGAATAAGTCATATGATATACATTATATCTTTTACATGTGATTTTGAAATCTGAAATGGATTATTTTAAATCTGTTAAGTCCTAGTCATCGGTAAATAGGCATGCCTAGAAGGGTCTGCAGCTAGTCCTGTAATTAGACATTAAGGTGTCTTCTGTAACCAGACACTAAGGTGACTTATATGCCAGACACTTCTGTGTCTTCTGTTTAGAGACTTAAGTCTCTTCTGTTTCAGATACCAAACATGGTATCTTCTCTTCTGGTCCCGTTACCAACTTCTGTAAAAAGGATTAGCAGGCTAACTTGATTTGTATTCTACTATATGCTCAGTCCTGATATAATTAAGCTCTGATATGAATAACTAAGTTCTGTTATGATATAATTAAATACTATCTAGATACAGTAAAGTTCTATTCTGGTACTTTAAAGTTCTGTTATAATATTATGGTATCTTATTCTAATACTTGTAAGTTTTGCTCTGAAGCAAATATATCCTATTTTGATATGGCATATTCTGTTTTAAGATACATATTGTTTGGATTGTTCTTTTATATAAACAATTAAATATTATTTGAAATGTGATCTGATTCTATATATGTGAATGTTAGACGACTATTAGAAACAGTCGCCAAATTATAGCTTGTTTAGTCATTCCCCACTAAGCTTTATGCTTAGCATGGTAGTTTTGCCTCTGTGTAGGTTTTGATAATAAGGTCTAAAGATTAGGCCAAAGACAACAGTAGTGGCCAAAGAAGGATGTGTTCTATTTTTGAATTTGTTTTTGAGTTATATTAAATGTAATGAGACATATTGTATTTTCATGTAAATGGTTTGTAATAACCTTAATACAGGTTGACTTTTGAATTTATGGCATGTATCATGATAAGCATAAAATGTATGATATGTTCTGTTTATAAAATAATATCTAATGATATGTAATGTATGTTTGCTTGAGTTTCTAGAAATGCATGTAAGGGATTGTTTAGTATGTTTTGGATTATTTTGGTTCTGTTTTGTGTAGCATCTGCATATCCTTCCAGGAGGTATGTGGGTATTACATCGTTTGGTATCGGAGCATGGTTTAGGGGATTTTGGTTTAACCAGTGCTTAACTATTGCTTATAATTAGATATAAGAGTTATGTATGGCCTAATACGGGTTGTCTCATGTTTTGATTTTAGATTTAAGTATGGAAAAATCTCATAAAGTCATTGATGAGGTTGCGAAGAGTAATAATCCTGTGTGGTCTCGTCCATCTATATCGAGACCCTCTAAGGTTAATCAAGGTGAAGTCGAAGTGCCACCACCTCTACCTCCAACTAAGGGGGAGCCCTTGGTTAAGTTGTCGCAAGACGTGATGACATTGTTACACCATATGATGGTACCTAAGGCTCTGATTGATCAGTTGTGGAAGTATGGAGCTAAGGAATTTACTGGAACATCTCTAGAGGAGTCTAGAAAGGAGAAATTTTGGTTAGAGAAAGTGAAAAGAGTGTTAGATGAAATTAGTCGCCCATCAGATCAGATGGTGCACTGTACTGTCTCTCCTCTTCAAGGAGCAGCCTATGAATGGTGGAAGTTTGTTTTAAGAAATCCTCAATTACTAGAGCTTCTGATTTGAGATTTCTTTTCCCAAGAGTTTAAAGCCAAGTATGTGACGGAAGCTTATAGAAAGGAGAAATGGAGGCAGTTCTTGAACTTGAAGTAGAGAAACCTATCTGTTTCTGAGTAAGACAGAGAGTTTAATCAACTCAACAAGTATATACCTGAACTGGTACTTACTGAGGAGTTTTGGTGTCATCAGTTTGAGGATGAATTGAATAATTCAATTAAAGAGCATATGGTGGCAATTACTCTCTTACAGCAAGTGCCATCAGCTAGTGCATGCTGCTATTAAGATAGAGAAGCAAGAGATGGTGAAGAGAGAAAGGGCTTAGCAAATGGGCTTTGCTAGAGGAGGTCAGTATTTGGGTAAACAGAGTCATGAAGATGTTTCCTCAGCACCGAAATTCACTCAAAGATCTGTAGCTAAGGGAAGGCGACAAAACTTTCCCTCATCAACTGCTTCTGGTAAAGGTTCCTCTGTGGGCCAAGGTTTTGGTATTCCAGAGAGCCCTTATTGCTCAAAATACTATCGGGTTACTTGTTGTAAGGCTACAGGTGCATGTTTTTGATGTGGTAGCACTGTGCATCTGATAGTCAATTGCCCTATGAGACAGTCTCAGACATCACAAGCTAGTAGGGAGGCCTCTCATACGCCTGCTAGAAATGGAGGATGAGGTAGAGGCCTTCTGCTCTAGCTCGAGCTTATGCTTTGAAAATTGTTGATCAACCTGGCATACCTTCTGCTCTAGCTCGAGCTTATGCTTTGAAAGCTAGCGAGGATTAGGACGCACCTGAAGTCATTGCTGGTACTGTTTCTCTCTTTGATTCTGAAATGCATGCTTTGATTGATCCTGGATCTACTCATTCTTGTATCTGTATTAGAGAAATTTCTGATGAAGAGATGCCAGTAGATCAGTTAGACTATGACATTCATATGCCTAGTTTTTTGGGTAATAGTGTGCTAGTTAATTAGGTTTATAGAAACCGCCCTGTTATGATCCAAGGAAATGATTTTGTAATAGATTTGATTAGAATGTCTTTTCATGAATTTGATTTGATTTTGGGTATGGATTGGTTGTCCAAGCATCAGGCGGTAGTTGATTGTTGTGATAAGATAGTTATGCTTAGAAAGCCTGAAATAGTATTACATGGCATCTGTACTGGTTCTCCAGCTAATGTGGTATCTGTTATACAAGCTTGAAAGCTCCTCAGGAAGGGGTGTGAAGCTTATCTAGCTTTTGTGTTTGATTCTAAGAAGGAGGGTGGTAAATTGCAAGATATTCCAATGGTGAGTGAATTTCCATAAGTATTTCCTAGAGAGTTACCTAGACTCCCTCCTGAAAGGGAAGTAAAGTTGTCTATTGAAGCTATGCCTAACACTGCTCCTATATCTAGAGCATCGTACAAGAAGGATCCTACTGAATTGAAGGAGTTGAAAGTGCAGTTGGAAGAACTATTAGATAGGGGGTTCATTCAACCTAGTGTCTTACCTTAGGGAGCACTGGTTCTGTTTGTTAAGAAGAAAGATAGTACTCTCTAGATGTGCATTGATTACAGGCAACTGAACAGAGTCATAGTGAAGAATAAGTATTTGTTGCCAAGGATAGAAGATTTGTTTGATTAATTGAAAGGTGCAGGAGTATTTTCCAAGATAGATATGCGATCAGGATACTATCAACTTCGGGTAAAGGATGTGGATATTCCAAAAACTGCATTCAGGACCCGTTACAGACATTATGAATTCTTGGTGATGCCATTTAGCCTAACTAATGCTCCAGATGCATTCATGGATATGATGAATAAAATGTTTAGGCCCTATTTAGATTAGTTTGTAGTGATGTTTATAGATGATATCCTAGTATATTCCAAGAATAAACATGATCATATTGAGCACCTATAGATTATGTTACAAACCCTGCGGGAAAAATAGTTGTATGCCAAGCTGAGTAAGTGTGATTTTTGGCTTCAGGAAGTATCTTTTCTAGGACATATTGTCTCTTCTCAGGGGATTATAGTTGATTCCTAGTAAGATTGAAGCAATTGTTAACTAAAAGCCATCACGACATGTGACAGAAGTGAGAATTTTTCTAGATTTGGCAGGTTACTATCGCCAGTTTGTGAAGGGATTCTTAGTGATAGCATCCCCTTTGATTAAATTGCTATGAAAAGGAGTGAAGTATGAATGGTTCGATAGATTTCAAGCTAGTTTTGATCAACTGAAAGGAATGCTTACTGAAGCTCCTATATTGGCTCAACCCACTTCTGGTAAGGAATATGTTATGTTTAATGATGCATCTAGAAATGGTTTGGGTTATGTTTTGATGTAGGATGGAAAGGTAGCTACGTATACCTATAGGCAATTAAAGCCTCATCAACAAAACTACCTTACACGTGATCTTAAACTTGCACCGGTAGTGTTTGCTTTGAAAATATGGCGACACTACTTATATGGTGAAAAGTGCAGGATCTTCATTGATCATAAGAGTTTGAAGTATATTTTTACCTAAAAGGAACTTAATCTGAGACAACGGTGTTGGTTGGAATTGTTTAAAGACTATGACTGCATTGTGGATTACCATTCGGGTAAGGCTAATGTCGTGGCTAATGCTTTAAGTCGAAAGACCATTTTGACTTTGTCAGTGAAGCAGGGTGAATGGGGACTTGTATTTGATGGAGCTTTAATAGCTCAGTTGAAAGCTAGGCTTACCTTGAAGCAAGAAATATGTGATCCTTAGAGAGTTGATGATAAGTTGCAAAACTTATCTTGGCTACTCAGGAAGGCAAACAACTTGATTTTTCTGTGAAAAGAGATGGTGATTTTTATTATAAAGATCAATTGTATGTGCCAGCTAATGATGAGTTGAAGATAAAGTTATTGTTTGAGGCCTATAATACTGTCTTTACAATACATCCTGGTGGAAATAAGATGTATCAAGATCTGAAGCAGCATTACTGGTGGTCAGGTATGAAACGTAATATAGTGGATTATGTATTTAAATGTTTAATATGTCAGCAAGTTAAAGCTGAGCACTAAGTTCCATCTAGTTTGTTACATCCTATTTCAATTCCTCAATGGAAACAGGATAACATTACCTTGTATTTTTTCACTAGACTTTCTCTCACTCAAAGGAAACATGATGCTGTATGGGTGATTATTGATAAGTTCACCAAGTCTGCTCACTTTCTATCTGTTCGTCCTGATTATTCATTAGATAGGCTTACCTACCTATATGTGAATGAGATGGTGAGGTTGCATGGGGTGCCATTATCTATTATTTTTTATTGTGATCCTCGATTTACTTCGAGATTCTAGAAAAGTCTACAAAAGGCTTTGGGTACTCAAGTCAAGTTCAATACCGCTTTCCATCCCCAAATTGATGGACAATCTGAACAGGTTATCTAGATACTAAAATATATACTTCAGGTTTGTGTGTTAGAATTCCCAGGAAGTTGGGATAACTATCTTTCTCTGATGGAGTTTGCTTATAACAATAGTTATCAGACTAGTATTGGTGTGAGATCCCATATTGGTTGGAGAGAAGAATGAAGTACGCCTTATAAGGGTATGGATACCTCTTCTCCATAGACGCATTTTCCCATATGCGGGAAGAGCAAAACTATGAAGGCCTTGTCCCGATGGGCAACCCAAAGCAAACAATATCTGTGGACGGGTGGTTTGGGCTGCTACAAATGGTATCAAAGTTGGTTCTTAACCTGTTCTGCCAGTGAGAACGCGGGGCCCCAAGGGGGGTGGATTATGAGATCCCACATCGGTTGAGGAGGAGAATGAAGTATGCCTTATAAGAGTATGAATACCTTTTCCCCATAGACGCGCTTTCCTAAATATGGGAAGAGCAAAACCGTAAGGGCCTTGGCCCAATGGGCAACCCAAAGGAGACAATATCTGTGGGAAGGTGATCTGGGCTGTTACAAATAGTATCATAGATAGATTCCTAACCCGTTGTGCCAACGAGGACGCTGGCCCCTAAAGGGGGTGGATTGTGAGATCCCATATCGGTTGGAGAGGAGAACAAAGTACACCTTATAAAGGTATGGATACCTCTTCCCTATAGATGTGTTTTCCCGGATTGTTTTCAATGTTTGAAAAAATAATACCTAGGTTATATAGCTATGTTCAACTATACACTATAGCTAGAATACATTACTGAGGCTTACCACACCATTGTTATTCCTCCTTCAGAAAATAGTATATGAAATGATCATATCCAAATATTTAACAGCTGAGGACATGACATAAGTTATTCTTGACATATCATATATGCTCATTTTCTAAAAATAGATTGGGTCCTAAAATTTCTAAAGTTTATGGTCCTGAGCTCATCAAGGAATTCTGTTAACAAACTTCTATACTCATCTAACTCCACATAATTTAGTGTATAAAGCTCACACTCCAAAGTCATTAAATGAAATCTCTAGTAGGTTTTTACATGACTAAAATTCACTATATTCTTTCTATCCAGTCTAACATTGCAAGTTAAGAGTGGACAAAATCTCAGGTTGAGCTCTCTATATGCAATAATGTCTAAAAATATACTTCACCCTAAGTTCTCTATTAAGCTCCTTACTTCCAATGTTGAACCAACCATATTCAATGCAATTCAATCCACACTTCTATTAGATTTGAAAGGTTGGGATCAAAAATGCCCATATCCCTTGTAAAAATTGGTGACCTTTGAAGGTGAGCATTTGGTGCTCATTTTAGGATAGGCACTACGATTAAGCTCGACTTCTCAATATACCCCTAAATGGCTTCATTTTTTTACCCTTTTACTTGTGGATAGTTGTGAACTCTTCTTTATGGTTGGATTTAGATTTTAAAAATAAAAATAATTCAAGAAAAATCTAGAAATAGAAAAGTAACTAAAATCGTATTGGAGCCTTAAGTTTTGAGAAAGTTGGAATTTGGAGTTAGAAATGGATGAATATTAATGGAAACTAATGCAAAATATACAAAAATTTGTAATAATGGCTTAGTTTGCACAAATTTATGGTGAGTAATTGAAGAAATTGATAGAAAATGAGAGAAAAGTGAAGAGAGTCACAGAAATGGTGGTCTGACATGGCCCTTAATGTTGGTGTTAAATATTTTTGGAAACAATCTTAAGTGAGGGGCATAATTGTGTTTCCAAATTATAGATACTACTATCTTGTACTTATAAAAGCATAGTTTAGGCCATTGATGTGTCCACACTATGTATCCTATAATCTTTAACTTATTAAAGATGCAACTTAGGTATACATAGGTCTAAACCATAAACCCTCCTAAAAAATAATCTGGGACACAAGCATGTCTCAAGTAATGTTCAATAATATAATTCAACATATTCTTGGTTTTCAAGATTTTCGTTAGCTCGTTCCTTAGATCTTTATCTCCAATCTTCTTCAAGTTCCTTATTAAGCTTATATGTTCCTTTCTTTGCCTTCCTAATAAGAAAATATAGAAACAAACATAAAATATCATGCACAAGAGAAAAGTACATTAACATATAACCTTAGTCATCAATATAATAAAATATATCCAAATTAAATGCCAAAAGGTCTAAATTATTGATTCTTAACACCAAAAATAAATCTAAATGAAATTTAAAAAGAAAGTAAATTTATAGTTAGGTTACCTCCTAAAAAAATCTTCTTTATGATTCCTTTAGTTACAATCTTTCCTTAAACTCGTTTAGTTGTTGGGAATATTATGGTTGCTTCCTTCTTCATCAACATAAATTGAGTCATGTAAATGTTCACCATCTCTTATTTGGACCTTTTTTTTAACTCTTACATTCATCCTTACTTTTTTTGGCCCTTTAGCTTCTTTCTTGATCATTCTTACAAATATTTAAAACAATTGGCTTGTCTAAAGACTATAATATGTATAAGTAACATCTTATTATTGAAGAACACAAGCTTTCATATCTAACCCTAAGTATCAATTCACTTGTCTTAATATTAATTATTGCATATGTTATAAATAGGAAGGTTCTACCTAAGATTAGTGACTTTCCTGATTCCTTATTAATATCAAGAATATAGAAATCTGTCGAGAATATGGACAATTGAATTTTCATCATTACATCCTCTTGAACACCTTTATAACTTTTGATTGAGATATCATCAAGATAAATTACCCTCTTAATAGGTTCCAATATACCTAATCCCATTCCTTTTAGCATAGAATAAGGAATTATATCAACACTTGCTCCGAAATTTTCTAATGCCTTATTGATGTAATTACTACCAATTATGTAAAAAAATCCCTATGTCACCATCATTAGTAATATGATATCTTAAAGGATTTCTTTTTTTTTTCTTCATTTGATTTTGACTAAAAAAATTTTGTTAAGTTCCTCATCTATAAGATATTCTTTATACTAACCTCGAGTACTAGTTTCTTCATTCTTGACTACCTGAAATAATCTAGAAGAGAAAAAATTTCTAAATATATGTTACATCAATTGTATCCTTACATTGCTATCTTATTTTTTATTTGTTTTGATCAACTGCAAACTCTTTAGGGTAACCACCTTCACATGTTTCCTAGGGTTGGGTATGGTGTCATTAGGCACGGTGCCTTATAGTCTCTTCATGATCACCTTAGTTATTAAGCCGCTCTAAACTTTAGGATTGCTTATCGAAGCCTTATAATTTTAGTATCAAGAAGTAGTTATTAGATAAAGCCTCTCATCATATATTCTAGAATTGACAACTTCAATTTCTTCACATGTTGTTGTAAAACTTTACAGAGGTGTCTTAGATCTTGTTGATTGCTATAGCAAAAATTTAGATAATTTCTCTATTCCAAATTATAATTCTCATAATAAAGGTTATTTTCCTCTAAAATCTTCTCATAAAATCTGCTTGCTCTACTAATTCTGCTATAAGATTCCTAACTTGATAAGTATATTCCCTAATGTGCATCCCTATAAAATTCATAGTTTATAACTTAAACTATTCTTTATAGAGAGCTCAAGTTATCTATCTTTCTCGATATTGCCTCCATCTAAGGTGTCATTATAGTTATAGCGTCTATATTATAAATCCTAATAGATTTGTTTATTATTGCACTTCTTAGCAGACACTAATAATTATTTATAGTAATATTTTTTATTAGTTTTAAAGTAGCCTCCAAAGTCTTATTGTTCAATGTTCCATCCACTGTAGCATATATTATTTGTTTTGTAGAGTTCACCAAATTAATACCTAAACTTATATTAATGTTACAAGGTCACGGTATAGGCACTTCCTTAGTAAATTTTTGTATCTCTCTCGTGTCTCATAGTAGGTGTCATTATCAAACTATTGGAAAGAAAAGATATCATTTCTTACATTTTTCTCTTAGATAATGGAAAGTATTTTGTGAGGAACTTCTATAATAATCTACCAAATGTTAATTGATCTAACTAATGCCTGTAGCCACTACTTCATTTGATGCCTCAATATGAATTGAATTAGTCTCAGCCTAATGGCATCTTCAATTGACCTATTGATCTTCAATGTGTAGAAAATCTCTGATATGTCCATTTAGATCCTTATAAGATGATTTATCAAATTTTACATTCTTTTGAAACATTTGGATTATGTTGGACTTAATCTCAAAATAGTGAGTGTATATCTTCAATCTTACAATGCTAAATTATTTTCCTATAAAAGACAGATTAGCATACTCCATCCTTATTTTCATTTCTTCTTCTAACTGTTTATGATGTAATTCCATTGTATATCTAAGTTCTTTTTTGTCCACTCTCTTTAATTTAGATATTCTTTATGAAATGTTTAGCTTCTTATCATATACCACAATCACTCCTAAAAAAGAGTAAGCAAATAAAAATAAAAAATACAACAAGATAAAAAGAAATTTACGAAAAGAAACCTAAAAATAAAATAAGAAAACAACTTTACAAGACTAGAAAATAGTTAGTAGGCTTCCTAAAACCAGTTGGTTACATGAAACTAATGCTAAAAATTTTGATGGGTGTTTAGGTTTATGTTGATATATACTATTATACTAATGCTACCAAAGTTTTTTAAACAAAAAATCATCCACTAAATAGGCAAGTGCACTTATTGTTAGTAAGTAATATAATAAATTCTTAACCCAATCATCAGTATGCTTTCTCAATTTCTTAATAGGTGAATTAAGGTTTTTTAGTCATTGACATCAATAATTGAACATTAAGACTAATAATGATAGCTAAAAAAACATATCTTATACAATAAATTAAATTAAATTGGTCTATACAAAAATGCCACTAAGATTTTTTCCTAGCTAAACATAAAAATTTTTTTAGCCACAATCATATTCAAAATAATGAAATTAAAAGAAAGAAAGAGAATTCATGGTCAAAGTAAATTTAGGTAAACTCCCTAAGTCTACGGACAACTTGATATATTGATATAATGTTTGGATCATAATTATTTAGTAGAAAATAACTTAAAATTGATTGCACAAGGGTTGAAAAAGTTTTATGATGAATAACTTTTGTTTTTAGATAAAAAAGATGTTTCTTATATTTTTTTAAATCCTGTTAAAATCCTATAAAAATTAGGGTTTCCTCCCTTAAATACATTTCATTCCATATCGGACATAATATACCCTATAAAACTATATTGCATAAACTATGGGCTTCACTGCTTTCTCTATGTGAAGGACACGATCACTAGAATAGCCTCGTCTCCAACCATAGACCTATATGACTATGGGTCTAACTATTTCCTTTTGGTAATGGAAACAATCTCTAATACCAAGGAGTCAACTTGCTTTCAAGCTAGGATCAGGCTTTTTATTTTTAAATTTTAGGCTTCGATTAGATATCAAGCTTAGGTTGCCCGACCCAGCTTCGCTCAAAGCCTAAAATATTTAAGTGAAATGACATCATTTTATTAAAATGACATTGTTTTTATTTTTTAAAATTTTAAAAAATATTTAGCTTGGGTCAAATCGAGTTTCGAACTACTCGAGCTTGGAGCCTTAGATTCGATTAGGAGGTTCAAGCTTGGCTCGGCCTATTGCCATCACAATTAATTGGAACGTAAATGTGGCACCATATTGTGTTCCTCTAATAATTGTAAATTTTTTTATATTTTTCTTGTAATTGCCTCCAATTCTTGAATAATGTCATCCTAATATCTTGTATAATTGCTTAAAGAGATATCAAAATTGCCTCCAATTCTTAAATAATCTCATCCTAATATCTTGTATAATTACTTGAAGAGATATCAAAATTAAGTAAATAAGGTAAATTAGCATTAAAATCAAGTAAAATATTTAAGAAATTATGTGTATATTTTAAGTACATTATATACTTGGTTTCTTCTATTTTATCTTTTTTTGTTATTAAAAACATGATACATGGCTAAATGTGTTATATGTTTGGATAGAAAAAATCCTAATTATGGTATTTGTTAAGGATTGACTGAATATTATTTACGTAGTGGGATTTATTTCTGTGAAATATCTTTGGATAATCTTAATACAAATTTAATTATGCTACCAATAGATTTGATATTAATTTATATGCTGATGATTTGAGAGAATCTACATATGAATGTATCACAACTTAGATATTAAGAGTTGTATGGGATATTAAAGATAGGCTTATATAAATCCTCTAACATTAAGTAAAACCTTTCATGGAAAGTGACAAAAATTCATGTCTTCTTAAGGTTTTTAATTGAGTAGAGGAACAAATTAATCAACTTGAGAATATATGGTCGTGTCTCAAAAGAGAGCAATGTCGTAGCCTAGAAATTTCTATCGGTATGGAAAATAAATATCTTTTAAATTTACTTTATCATGATTGCTAAGAATATATTATGGGAAGTACTTATTTTGACATTATTTATATTTGAATCATTTTATTAGCTATTACTTTATTTTAATCATCTTGGATAATACTTTATTTAAGCG
Source organism: Erythroxylum longipes (assembly GCA_027563885.1). NCBI lineage: Eukaryota > Viridiplantae > Streptophyta > Magnoliopsida > Malpighiales > Erythroxylaceae > Erythroxylum > Erythroxylum longipes. Next base: position 363,152 of record JAOQMS010000007.1, read on the forward strand.
TATTTTATTTTGTTATATTAATTAACCACCAATCATTATATTCTTATTATTGACTAGCTAGTAGTGAGAAAGTATTATAAATTGTTATAATTTATTTGTGGGATCGATAGCCTATTTATTACTATGTTACTTGTCAATGATAATAAGTGCATTTACCTTATATTATGCATAAATATTTTCGGAAGAGGAAAAACTTAATTAGTAAAAACTTACACAGCAAAAGTCATTTAGTCATTCAACAAAGGTGTCAACCATTTTATCATAATTTCATCACTAAAATGTGTAATTCTCTATGAAATTATAATAGACATACAATTTATTGTCAATTGTCACTAAGGCTTGTTATGCATCCCCATGTTGTACGTTAGTTGTAGTGAGATTTTGGTTATCAAATTAAAGCACCTTATTTTCATGTTATAGCTCTACAATTAACTCTTTCTCCTCCCTAAATGTTAAATTATTGTTGTTCCTAGAGAGTTGAACCTACATCTAGTCTAACCTCCCCAACTTTATGACAAACCTGTCTATGCAGAGTGATAGCAAGCTCATGTCATATATATAAAAGGAGAAGGATGCTAGAAGCTTGAAGTTGTAAAGTTGTAAAGCTTAAAAAACTGCATATGCCTTATTATACTCTAAATGAATATGAATAGTCTCTCACTTACATTTATTGAGTTACTTATGGTTAAAGTAGAATTAATCACCTTCATACTCTAATCGAAAAAGAAATATTCGTCTACTTTGAACCTTTTAGTCTACAATAGATTAGTAAGCATAACCTCTATGCTCACAACATCAATAATTACCTGAATTTGAGCCACACTATTTATCAACTTTAATATAATGACTTCCTAGCCTATAAGAGCATCTCTTTCTCATTTTTTATAAGAAGTTTCAATGTTATTGCTATCATTTTTACTAACTTTATTAATTAACATGATAAGATTTGAAAATATACCATAAAGAAACATGTTAAGTGGTTAGAAATCCAAAGATATATAAATAGTAAAAGGAAAATTTAATGTATATTTTTCTTTATCTAAGACACTGACCTTGTAAGGAAGTGAAAACTAATTATTCAGAATAATGTCATAGTAGTGTTTTATCACTTCATTTTTCTTATATCTCTTATCAAAATAGGTACTCGTATCCCCTATACAAAGTAAAGGTCTATAAATATCTTCTTCTATTTATAATTACTCCGAGGTGAAATGGACAAATTCATCTTCAATTGTGAGATTCCAAAATTTTGATGTTGCGATGTTTATGATAAAATTTAACTAGTTATAGACACCATTTCATTTTTGTTAACATTGTAAATTAACATTAGGATTTATTAATTGTAATGGTTGGTTAGAGCCCACTAGCTAGTGCCAGAACGATGTGTGTATCATTATACTGACTGAGATATACTATTTAATGCCAAATCTAGGTGTGTATGAGTCCTTTGGTTGAGGAGATTTATTCAAAACTAGATCCAACATGTATATGTTCATTGGTTATAATGAATTAGTCGACAATACCTTAGACATGCATAGGAAATTGTATGATTTAGTTGGAAACATTACTATGATGGCTTATTATTATTACTTTCTGGATTTTATGAGCCATTTGTATCACAAATTTTGTTGACAAGTGTTGTGAAGAAATTGGTTTATTATAAAGGCATATTTTTAAATATTCGTGGAATATAAATAGAAAGTGTGTAGTTTTTTATTTATTTTATTATAAGTTTTACCTAATTGTTATATGTTACTCAACTTTTTATATAAAAATTACAGTATACAGTAGAAGCATGGGACTTAAGTTTAAAGAGTTAGATTTGGAGGGTTTCTAGATAGTGAAGCGACTTATTCATTAAATTATTTCCATTCATTCTTGTGAGTTTAGTAGGTTGTAATTATTAACCCAATAATGAGATTTTAGTAATTAGGCCTTAATATTGGGTGGCAATCTATCAAAAGCCCAGTCTAACTAGTTTGGTAATTGTGAGTGTTTATTATTGCAAGTGCATGATGTAGCTATAGTTAACGTTTGTGAGTATGGGTCAATCCTAGAAGGAATAGTTGTTAATTACTGCTTATTCATAAACCTAATTATCTACATTATCAATTAAAAGGAAAGCAAATAACAATTGAGAATAACAAAACAAACTAAAAATCAAGAAGTAATTGATCTATAAATGTAACATCCCCTCACTTATGGGAAGGACATTTTGGTAAATTGGAATGGGTTAGGAGTGTTAAATAATGCATTGACATATTCATGCATTCATATATGCACATGCA
>JAOQMS010000007.1:365539-378671 GCA_027563885.1 Erythroxylum longipes
CTATATATGAACATAAAATGAATGTAAATGACTATGAATTAAGTTCTAAACAGCCACTCAAAATGTCCATTAACAATTCCTCTTCCTTCATTTTCTCGATAAGTATAACTAATGGAGTAAGAAATTCCACTCTTACATCAACCTCACCAAATTATCACCTAATCAATGTAAGCATTGGTTTATATAAGATGGGGTAGGTGGTTAGGCTATCAATGTGGAGCTTAGAAGTAGAGGTGGTGTCAAGCCCTTTACACCTATAATCAACCCTAAACCTCTTCTGTTAGGGTCAACCTTCTAGGTAATGGCAGTGATGCTCTTTGTCTTGCCATAATCTTATATCCTAAAATTAAACCAAACATAAATTAGAAATAAAAAAACAACTATGGGAACCATATACATAAAATATTGAGCATAGTGTAATAGAAATGAAAGCTATAAATGTCTTCATACGAAATCATAAATGCAATGCGTATATCACTACAAGATGCGTTAACTTAAAACTACAATATTCCTATGTTATTGTTCCTTTCATTCATGTATTATGTAACATCCTGTTCCTATATTAAGGGTTAGAGCCCGAGAGTACCATACATGAAAGATAACAATGAGGAATTAGAAAAATGAATTTCAAACTCATGCTTAAAATAGCATCATGTACATTGCATTGATTATTGCACACAGTAAAAAAAATTCTTCATACACTCAATTGACATTTCCGAGTATAAATGATTGATTTAATATGATTATGATGTGGATAGTGAATATTTTGTTTTGAAAATTGAGTTGTGTGTTTTATCAGCGATCTAGAATTTTTGGGTGAAATTTGAGAATTTTCTGAAATTTGGGAAATTTTGAATTAGGAAAAATGCCAAGTGGCGAGACAATTAATGAATAGTAGCAGAAATAAGTGTCAAATGGTAATAGAAATTTTTATGAATGACATTGGGATTTAATGACATATGTCATTGAAAATTTGAAAGCCAATTGGATTAGAAATTAGATTACAAATGGACTAGTTATTAAAAGGACTAAAGAGGGACCATGGAAAAAGTGACATGTGGCAAGTGTCACTTGTCACACCACTTGTTTTAATATACGAAATTCATTAAATGAAAGATCCACATTATGGTCTTTCACTTGTCTTTTACGAGACATGCTACATTTCTCCATCTTCTTCTTTTTCTTCATCTTCTTCATGTGCTCTCTTTTTAACTCACGACACCTCACTCTCACCTTCATCATGTTGACTTTTTTTCTAACTTTTTCACTTTGCTTCTTTAAGATTTATTGTCTTCTCCATCTTGTTATTAAAAGACCCAACTTATTCCACTTGAAAAGGGTGATGATCGTATATGTTGGAGGAGCTAGGGTTTCATGGTGATTGAAGAAGCTTTGGGTTAATCAAGTAAGTTGGGTTTTAATCTTTGTGAGTAGTGTTAAATAAAGCATTTTGATGTGTAATTTGAGAATAATGATCATGATAGTATAGTTAAATGTGTTGGGCATGAATGAGGAAAAATCTGGGTATATTCATGTCTTTCCTTAATGTGATGATGATTAATGATTCATAAATTGATGTAGAGATGATTTAGAGTTTGAATGAGTCCTAAAATGGGGTTGAAAGAAGTGCAGAAAATTGATTTATGAATGAATGTTATATGTTCTGTTTTTGGGTTAATAATCAAACAAAGATCATGAATTTTTGTGTATGATATTGAGTTGAAATGGAAGTGGAAATGAAGAGGAAATAATGAGGATATAAATTAGAAATGATAGACTTAGTAAAAGAGATGAATTAGGATGAAAGTGAAGTTAAAGGTGTGCGGAAATATGCTAGATGGAGTGTTTTTACTAAACATACTTCTGTATTTTGGCCATATATTGAATTGTAGACATACAAATGGGATGATTTTTGATTTATGTTAAACTAGAGATGAATTAATACAATGTTTATGAAGAAATTGAGTCTGAATTCTATCTTTAAGAGTTTTGAAATTTGTCTTGAAGTTGAGTTTCGGATTATGTCTCTGTTTCTGAACAGCATGTAGTAAATTGTGCATAACTTGCATTTTAATGGGAAAAATTGTATGAACTTAGGTTCTTTAGAAACTTAAGACATAGATGAACAATTTTTTATAATAAGGTATTGCCAAAAAACCTCATTTCCTAGGTCATAATGGCCATACAAAACTGACCTGAAAAATATATTTGGAAAAGATAGAAAAGGAGTTCTGTTTACTGCTTTCTATGAAAGTTCGCCGACGCCAACTTGCAGGATTTCTCTTCAAAAAAGTTCACCGTGGCCAACTCCTTGGTTCTCCGTGGCCAAATCCTGGCTTCGCCAAGGCCAACTCTCCTGCACAGCTTAAACATGCTCCAGTATTTTGATCATAACTTTTTCTATAGTTATTTGAATGGAGTGATTCTTGATTTGGAATACTGAACCAAATTGAATGATTTTGGTGTCATTAGAAACTTGAGAGATAGGAGAACAATTTGCTAAGAGAAAGTGTTGCCAAATTACTGCATTTTTATGGTTAGAGTGATCATGGAAAATTGACCTAAAAGTTTGGAATTTTGTAAATGTTATAAGAAGAAATGAGAGTCGGATGTTGTGAAGAGCAATAATGCTAAAAATGAATTGAATAGTAATTGAGCTGTAAAATGAGAATTTAGATAAAATGTGAAAATTGATAATATACCTGGGATTGTTATTGAGCTTGCATTGTATATATTCCCTAGATACACATTTGTTCTTAAATGAATACTTAAGATTGTGCAAAGTTGTAATGCGTGTGCAATATGTGTATTGCATAATGTTGATGTGCAAGACAAACTTCTGCATTCAGATGTTTCTAGATCATGAAAGCTATTACTAATCTAAAGTGTACTATGAGTTGACCTAGATGGTCTAATTTACTAATTGTTCTGCTTGTATTATGTATTGAATGATTATGCAATGTGAATATGATTGATATGAATGTGATTTGCTTATGTTGATGCCGGACAATGAAGGTCTGAGACTAGATGTATGAATGTGATATTGAAGTGCTACTTGTTTATGAATCTGACGAAATAAGTGTTGCTCAACAATTATGTTGAATGCCGGACTAAAGTCCGATGATAAATGTGATCTGAATGCGAATATGCATATGAATGAAAAAAAGTGATTCTCAACTTAAATGTTGAATGCCGAACTAAGGTCCGATGATATTTAAAATTGACTGATTGATCATATGTGATTGATGTATTCCATTAAATGAATGTATGAAACATAAAGGTTGTTATGATCGGAGTAGCTACCGAAAAAAGAGCTTAAAGCTCAGAATGTGAAAAAGAGCTTAAAGCTCAGACTGTGATCAGAGCCTCAGGCTCAGTTGTGCATGTACCCGGTATCCACTAAGGGATATGGGACATTATTCGATACAGCTCAGTATCCACTCAGGGATATGAGCTAGAAATAAAAAAGAGAGGCACTCAGTCACAACAATAATAAAAGAAAGTGAGTCTTAATAAAAGAAAGTGAGTCTTATAAACACTACATATACATATAATACGTGTGTTTGACTGATTGAAATGTATTCTGAACATGATATCTATTGAATATGAAATGTGAAATGAATGACCAAGTGATATGCGGTGATAAATGATTGTTAATGAAATGATGTGAATTATGTGATCATATAAATTATATGTGTTATGTGATCGAGTGAGCCATTGAGGATGGTCACTTATTTCGCAAAACTTACCCAAAATTTGCAATATTTTTCAGGCTCCGAAAAGTTACCCTATTAAGCTAACGGGAGTATAGCCACTGCACCCAAGTAAGAGATAGAGGTCGAAATCAGTTCGCGTCTGCATTAGTATTTCCTTATTTTTGTATCAAAATATGTATTCACAAGTATTTTGCAATGTGTATGTAAATGATTTCGTATTGTAATGGTTGTGACATTGTGTTTGAAAATGTTTATGAATAAATGTGGGCCCGATTTAATTATTTATTTTTTGAAATATGCGTGCATTGTTTTAAAAGAAAAAGAAATTTTTGTATTGAATTTGATTGATTGACTGTTTTAGCATGCCACCCTCGCGGGATACGTACTCGGATATCACTCAGGATGTCGAGTACGTGTCTTACAAGAGTAGGGTGCTACATATTATGTAATTGAAACCCTTTACCCATAATATTATAATCAATTCAATTAAGTGCTCCCTATTAGAGTATCATAATTTCCTAAAAGGCATGTATTCATCAAACCATATACTAAACACATGTATAAAGATGTTGAGGTAAATGGAAAATGAATTCAAGTAAAGAATGGGTAAGTCAATGTAATTTCACTCTCTCTTTGTCCTAATCTAGAAACTTAACAAACCAAAACAATGAATAAATTATAGTAAAGTAATAAATATTACTCACACTAACAATATTCAAACATAATTTCCACATACAATTTATAATTCATCTAATTTAGCAACCATAAAGTCATGCAAAATGGGTAATTAAAACACAAACATAATTCATAACTCTAAACAATCCACAATGGTTTGAAATATTGAAAGTAAAAGTGAATTAGGATAAATATTTGAATGATGCTCAAAAATTGATGAAGAGAGTATAAAAGAATTACTAAAGTGCTCCAAAAATCGTAAGCTCTATGTGTATGGTTGTGGGTTATAAAATATGGTAAGGGGAGGTTTGGGTGACAGAAATTCTCTGTAAAGAAATTTAAAAAAGCAAGAAATTGAGATAAAATTGGTGAAGAAATGGTGAAAAATAAGGGAACATGGGTCATAAATGCCTTTTATATTACCAGAAACATGGACTATACACAGTACCATATATAGGGTATGTTCTAGCATACAAAGGTTAAACACAAGTTTGTAACATTTTAGTACAAGTTGATATAGAATTGACCTTAGAATTGAGTTGTCAAATCACCTTTTAAACTCATTTTATTTATCTAGGTTATTAGGAAGTTCTCTGGTAAAGACTCCAAGTTGGAATTTTTGATAGGGACGTTAAAAGGTTTTGATTAGAAACCAAGGGGTTGCCTATTGTTATTTTCAGGGACATGATTGAATTTTTTTCTATAGGAGAAATTGCAGTAGTTTCCTAAATCAGGGTTATAGATATCAAAAAAGGGATAGTTCTTCTAGTTAAGATTGTTTACATAGCTAACTTGTTTGAGATGAGTCTTGAAAATGAATTCTCCAATTGACAATCAATAGCTAAATTTCCTAGAGATCCACAAATATCATAAGAAACATTAGGTGTTCCAACAAAATTAACTACAATATTATCAAAATTTTATGATAAAGCATTAACTTTTGCAGTGAGAAGACTCAAGCTGTCAATGTCAGACTTACCTAGAACCATCTTTGTAATGACTATTTCACTTAAACATTGGTAATGGTTTTGAGACATGTCCTCAATCAGATTGTATACTTCATTCATGGTCTTATTAATAAGAGCATTATCATTAGTAATATCAACTAAGTTTTTAGAGTTGTAGGTCAATGCATTCTAATTTCTCCAGCCTATAATGCTGGCATCACCTCAACAGATCCTTGTATCTCTCCCAAGCTTAGTATAATGATTCTCCTTCACTTTGAGAAAAGGTTATAATTTGATTCCTAATCTAAAAAAATTTTCTTAGTGGAAAGTACTAATAAGGAATATTTAGACAATTGATCTTAAGTAGTAATGGACTATGTTGATACGGTTTATAAGAATGCTCTCACTTTATCCCTTAATGAGAAAAGAAACAACCTTAACTTGATGGTATTAAATGAGACACTATTAAGCTTCAGTCTGTCACTTCACTCTAAAAATAGAGATAAGTGCAGGTTTAGATCATTAGTAAGGAGTGTTCGGTTTCGATCATGCATCTCATTCATAATATATATCAAATATACACAGCAAAAAATAAAATAGAAACAAAAAGACCAGATCTACTCATGCATATAGATATAGAAAACAAAAACGTGAAATGTACCTTTGTTCTTTAATCTTCTCTGCGTTGGGTTGTCATAAACCACAACAATCAACGTAGACCATCTCTAATGAAAGTACACATGAAAATAGAAGGATGAAATCTCACTAGAAGATGGTTAGAACTCTTGCTTTGTGCTAGCAAAGATAAGAACTCTTGTGAGAGTTAGAGAGAAAAAGAGTGTGTTTGTAAGAAAAGAACCTTTCTTTTTTATTATGTCTTACACTAGATGGATGAAAATCATCTCAATTTTCTACACCATTTGGCCTTCCATAACCCCCATCACTAAGGAAAAGTTATGGAAAGTTAATGGTCATGAACAACATGTATTAATGGAAGTTATGGGAAGTTAATGACCATAAATATCATGCATTAATGGAAGCCAATAACACTTGTTTATAATCCATTCCATGCAATGTTTTCTACCACGATCACATCGCGATACAATTCTGAAACACTCTCATATCTTGAATCACCATTCAAGATCATTTTACTCATCCTTCGGATCTCCTATGTGTGTAACCCATTAGGTTCCCGGTTATGTTGGATACTTGAATTAACATTTAATTTAAGTAAGTTAAGAATGGTAATCATGACCCTCAATTAATCAAAAAGTTTGTTGTTTGACTACGAACTCTTCGATACACAATGTTGCCATGCAATTCATCCTTTCACCATTTATACCTCACTTGGTTCAGAGTATGGTCAAAGTGACAATTGTCATTAGAATGACTACATCACATCTAGTGCAAGTGATTTTAGATCTTATCCTAAGCATCTCATAACTCTATGTATCATTGAAGACTCTCTTCATGACATATATCTGCTCTGGCCAAAGACTCCAAAGTAATGACCACGACAAGAGGCCATAGGTATTATATCCTTCTATCAGGAATGGTGAATCCTTTATTAGATACTTAATTACCTTCAAATACCTCAAGCTGTACCCAATCACTACCTTATGAGTAACTACTGAAAGGAATCGATGAATGAAGTAAAAGCATAGGATCAGTGACCAAGATTTCCTTGAGCACCTCAAGTCAAAGGATACTTTCACCATTGCTATGATGAGACTATCATTGACAATGGATAGAATATCCATATGATTGGCTCATAGTAGGTCAATCTAATGTACTTACTACCCTTAGTAAGCATCAACATATTAACTCTAAACAACTTACGTCTACAGCTTATGAGATCTACTGCATGATCTAATTAAGGAGTATAACATGTGATAGTCTATCCGAATTAATGATATCATATCTTATTAATCCTATGCCTAAGGAAAGTTTATCTACTTACATAATTACACATGATAGGAATCTCATTATCATGATCTCATCATGATTTCCTCTATGCTATGTTTTGTATCAAGGACTTTATTAAATCAATTTAAGATCAAAATTAAATCCATAAATGTATGAACATCGAAATAATGAAAAATTCCTTTATTAACCATAAAATGATTTGTATAATAAGTGCTAAAGGTGATTTCCTTTAGACCACTTCTCTAACAAACTCCCACTTACACTAAAGTTAATTGCCTTTATATCTAATACCATAGGAGTGTACATGTGACATAAAACTCTTTTGGGAAATAGGCTTAGTCAATGGATCAGCTATAGTCTGATCGGTGGGAACTCTCTCTATCTTTACATCATTTCTACCAATGATTTCTCTAATCAAATGGTAGCGCCTGAGTACATGTTTGGACTTCTGATGAGACCTTGGTTCCTTTTCCTGCACTATAGCCCTATTGTTGTCATAATACAACTGTACTGGGTCAGCGATGCTCAAAACCACACCAAGTTCCATAATGAACTTATTGTTCTAAACCACTTTCTTTGCCGCTTTTGAAGCTACAATGTACTCCACCTTTGTTGTCGAATCTGTAGTTGTCTCTTATTTAGAACTTTTCCAACTGAATGCACTACCATTGAGTGTGAATACATATCCAGACTGGGATCTGGAGTCAACCCTATCGGATTGGAAACTGGCATCAATATACCTGTTTACCATAAGATCACCTTCTCCATATACCAAGCATACATCCTTAGTACTTCTTAAATACTTAAGGCTATTCTTGACAGCCACCCAATGACCCTCACCAGGGTCCGACTGGTATCTGTTCATAACACGTAGAGTATACGATACATTAGGTGTAGTACATAACATAGCATACATGATCAATCCTATAACCGAAGCATAAGGAATCAAACTCATGAGAGTCCTCTCTTCTTGTGTCTTTGGACACATAGATTTAGAGTGTAATCTTATGTACCATGGGAAGATAACCTCTCTTGGACTACTCCATGCTAAACCTCTTTAACATCTTGTCTATGTATGTAGAATGAGAAAGACCAAGCAACCTCTTAGATCTATCTCTATAGATCTTTATCTCCAAAATATAAGTTGCTTCTCCAAGGCCTTTCACAGAGAAGTTCTTAGCTCACCAAATTTTGACTGATTGTAAAGCTGAGACATCGTTTCCTATTAGCAATATGTCATCTACATATAGTACAAGGAACATGATTGCACTCCCACTTACCTTCTTATACACACACGGCTCAACCGAATTTTGTGAGAAACCAAACTCTTTGATTATCTCATCAAATCAGATATTCCAACTTTTGGATGCTCACTTCAATCCATAAATTGATTTATGAAGCTTACATACCTTTTCTCCATTCATGGATATGAAATCATCAAGTTGTGTCATATACACATCGTCGATTAAGTTTCCATTAAGGAAAGTCGTCTTCACATCCATTTTGCCATATTTTATAATCATAATGAGTGGAAATGGCTAGGAGTATCCTAATAGATTTAAGCATAGCTACTTAGATAAACATTTCGTAATAGTCAACACCTTGCCTTTGACGATAACCTTTAGGTACAAGCCTAGCTTTATGGGTAACTATATTACCCTCCATGCCAATTTTTTTCTTGAAAACCCATTTACACCCTATGGGTTTTATCCTTTCGAGTGGGTTAACCAAATTCCATACTTGGTTTTCATACATGGAATCCATTTTTGATTTCGTAGCCTGAAGCCATTTGTCAGATTCTGAACTCTTCAGAACCTCTTCATATGTAATAAGCTCATCATCATTCTATGAGCAATACGTTGTTAAGTTCACTTATGAGAAATCTGTATCTCTCAAGAACATGATGTATCCTAACTAACCTATGTTCTTGTGTGTTAGAAGGTTGAACTATTGTTTCATCTTAATGAACAATAGTCTCGGGTCCAGGCTATTGATCCATGTCTGTTTAAGCATCTTGAACTTCCATAAGTTCAATTTTGCTCCCACTGTCTTCTCTTAGAAGAAACTCTTTCTCTAAAAAGACAGCATGTTTTAAAACAAACACCTTTTGTTCCAAAACATGGTAGAAATGATATCCTATAGTTTCCTTAGGATATCTTACAAACAGACACTTATTAGATTTAGCTTCAAGCTTGTCAGACTGAATCTACTTCACATAAGCAGGACAACCCCAAACTTTCATATAAGAAAGATAGGGTTTCTTGTTAGTCCATATCTCATATGGAGCAACATCAACTGACTTGGATAGGACTCTGTTTAATACATAAACAGAAGTTTTGAGTGCATACTCCCAAAAAGATTTTAGTAACTTCACTAAATCATTGTGTTATGGTTTGTAAGGTGGAGTCTACTGGGACAATATTCCATTATCCCTGAGATAATCTAAAAACTTTTAGCTTAAGTATTCTCCACCTTGATCCGATCGCAGTGATTTAATACTTCTCCTAAGTTGTTTCTCAACTTCATTTCTAAATTCTTTGACTCTTTTAAAGGCTTTAAACTTGTATCTCATAAGATACACATACCCATATCGAGAATGATCAACAATAAAGGTAATGAAGTATACGAAACCACCGTTGGCATGTATGGACATCAGATCACATACGTTAGTATGTATTAGGTCTAAAAGTCCACTAGTTCGTTCAATCCCTTTCCCTTAAAGGATAACTTAGTCATTTTACCTAATAAGCAAGATTCGCATGTGTTATATGATTCATAATCAAATGAACTTAAACTACCACCCTTGTGTAGTTTAGACATACGTCTCTCACTTATATGGACAAGGTGACAATGCCATAAGTAAGACGATTTCATATTATTTCGTTTTATTCTTTTGTTGTTATTGATATTTAGAATCGGATTAGACATATCCAATATGTATATACCATTTCACAATGTACCCAAAGCATATAACATTCTATTAAAATAAATTAAACAACCATTGTTACTGAAATTTAAATGGAATCTAGCTTTATTAAGACTAGAAATAGACATTACATTTTTATTCAAAGCAGGTACATAAAAACAATTATCCAATTCTAATATAAGCCCACTAGGGAGCGTCAATATATATATTCCTACAACTAATGCAGCAACTCTTACTTCATTACCCACTCGCAGGTCTGAATCTCCCTTATTAAGTTGTCTACTATTTCTGAGGTCCTTCATGTCAGTACAAATGTGTGAGCCACAACTGGTATCTAATACCCATATGTTATTATCAGAAATAGTATGAATATCAATAACATAAATATGTGAAGTAGATGCGGCATTAGATGCCTTTTTCTTCTTCAAGGAATCCAAATAGGCCTTGAAATTTCTCTTCCAGTGTCCATCCTTGCCACAGTGGAAGCAAGTTCCCTCCGAGGTAGTCTTCTTTGCTTTCTTGACACCTCCCTTAGGCCTTCCGGACTTCTTCTTCTTTTGGCTCTTTTTCTTCAAACTAGAAGAGTCCACTATCATCATAACCTTGTCCTTGTAGACAGATGGCTCAACTGCCTTGAGCATGTTGACCAGCTCAGGAATTGTACTGGATATACTGTTCATCCAATTGTTAAGCACAAATTGTGAGTAACTATCTATTAAACCCCGTCAGAATTAAGTCAATACTTAATTTATAATTCAAAACAAAACCTAAGGAGGCTAATCGCTTGATGTAGCCATTTATATTTAGTGCATACTACACTGGAGATGTCCCCTTAACCATCTTGGAGCAGAAGAGCAACTGTAAAGTCTCGAACCTTTCGGACCTTGCTTTCTCATCAAAAAGCTCCTTAAGATGATAGACTATAGTATGAGCATCTATAGCCTCGTGTTGTTTTTGCAGCTTCGGTGACATAGTGGCTAGTATAATACAACTAACCATCTCACTATCATCAAGATGCTTCCTCTATGCCCTCCGATCATCATCAGAAGCATCACCAGTAGGGGGATCGAGAAATGGTTCTTCTAAGACATAACCAAGCTTATCAGACTTGAGAACTATTCTTAAGTTCCTAAGCCAATCAAGTAAGTTTTGTCCAATCAACTTGTTAGCTTCCATCAATGATCTTAGATTCACACTAGTACTCATGGTGTTGACTCGAGCAATAGCAAACTTTCGTCAAAGAGAGAAAAATTAGAATGTACTTAAATGAATGTCTATAAGGACTTTAATAACACGCATACTATTTTCATAAATTCATAACCCTCAATATAAATCCGAGAGAACTCATAGAGAAATTCTCCTAGTGGGTCGATATCCAATATCCCTAAGAATGACCTTGGGTTTGTCCAACAAGCCACCTTAGTTCAACCGGTAGGTATTGATCATACCAATTGCATCTCCAATGCAACTATTAAATCTAGTGCTGTCAACTGTTGATGTGTGCACTCTCATTGGGCTATCAACTCTTAACACGTATACATCTAATGTACACTATCCAACTTCGCCTCTATCCACATTGATCTTAGATTTGCCCAACAAACCAACGCTTTTAGTTAAAACCGACCCATTAATCTGGAAATCCTATTTCCATAGTTTGAACATATCCTTGTAAAGCAAGCTTGGGTTTGCCCAACAACCCTAACTTTAAAAGGACTTTGGTTCTCTCCATATTAAAGGAAGGTGTTAGTTTTACTATTATAAGTGAGGGGTTTGACTAAGGTCTCATCTAACTTATATATATAAATATAGATATAGTTACTATAGGTACATGGCATGATATGAACTGCCCCATTAAATTGGGCCTAAGCCCGTAACCATCCATCATGCAAAGCATTCTCTAATGCATATATGTAAACACATCATTTTGGTTATGACATCTTATGGATCCTAACATGAAAGGCCCAATCCAACACTTGGATCTAAGCCCAATCCAACACTTGGATTTACTATCTTCCTTTTACTAACTTGGCTAAAATTACTATTGTATGTTATTTCATTTGGAATTAATATTAATCTAGTTAACACGAATCCCTAATTCCATAAATTAATTCATAATTAATTTATCTTAAAATAATTATTTGATGTCCAAAATTAAACAACTTCTTTCTGGAAATCAAAGTCTGAGGAAAATCATTTAAGCATGCATAAAACATCAAATTAACACATTTTTATCACATAAAAATATTTTTAAGGTTCTGGAATCGAAATATGAACATACAAAAACATCAAACAAAATAGATCCTACAATTTCTAGAAAACTATCCTGATCTGGAAAGTTGTTTGATAAAATTATTAAAACATTTTTAATAATTCTAAAAAACTTAAACAGGCATAACGTCATCCCAAATATGTTCACATAATTTTTTAAGAATCAAATTCCACAAAAATCATGTGTAACCTTATCAGTTTAGCCAATAGACATCATATGCCCAACAGAAAGACATATTTCACCTATGTTATTGTAAATTCAAAATTAAACATTTTAAGCAAATTAAAATTATTTTCAATCACATTAAATCATTTACATACATCTTATGAACATATTGGTGAAAGAAAATTGTGAAAACCATTTTTCTATAATTAATTTCGAACAAAACATTATAGGACCCTAAGATGTCACAACCATGAAAACAATTTTCACATGTCATGTATTCTCCATCTAACAAGGCACAAGATTGCTCTGATACCACTGTTAGGTTCTGATTATGCATCTCATACATAATATATATCAAATATACGCTGTAACACCCCATCCCCGCTGGACCCGAACTCGATACCGATGGTGATATCCGAATCCGTGCCCCTCGAGGGTGGCGTGTCACATCACTTAACATTTAAAACTCGGTATGATTTTTTTTTTGAATACACTTCTCACAAAGCAT
>JAOQMS010000007.1:378771-393002 GCA_027563885.1 Erythroxylum longipes
TGAGCTTGAGATGTGTTTTCCTAATTTCTCCGATTAATCTCTCATGTACCCGTTTTTATAATTCAACCCGTTATCTGGAAACGGGATGTTACATACGCAGCATAAAATGAAACAAAACTAAAAAAACCAGATCTACTCATGTATATAGATATAAAAAACAAAAACATGAAATGTAAGATGCTTACATACGTTTCCGATGATCTCCTTCATTCTTTAATCTTCTTTGCGTTGGATTGTCATAAACCACAATGTTCAACGTAGACCGTATCTAATGAAAGTCCACATGAAGATAGAAGGATGAAACCTCACTAGAAGATGGTTAGAATTCTTGATTTGTGCTAGCAAAGACAAAAACTCTTATGAGAGTTAAAGAGAAAAGGAGTGTGCGTGTAAGAAAAAAAAACCTTTCCTTTTATTGTGTCTTACACTAAATGCACGAAAATCATCTCAATTTTTTGCACCATTTGGCCTTCCATAACCCCCATCACTAATGGAAAGTTATGGAAAGTTAATGGTCATGAATAGCATGCATTAATGGAAGTTATGGGAAGTTAATGACTAGGAATAACGTGCATTAATGGAAGCCAGCAATACTTGTTTCTAATACATTCCATGCAATGTTTTCTACCACGATCACATTGCAATACAATCCCAAAATACTCTCTCATATCTTGAATCACAATTCAAGATCATTTTACTCATCCTTCGGATCTCCTATGTGTGTGACCCATATGGTTCCTAGTTATGTTAGCCACTTAAATTAACATTTAATTCAAGTAAGTCAAAAGTGGTATCTAGCAATATGTCATGACCCCCAATTGATCGAAAAGTTAGTGGCTTAACTAAGAACTCTTCCATACACAATGTTTCCATGCAATTCATCTTTTCACCATCTATACCCCACTTTGTTCAGAGTATGGTCAAAGTGTCAAGTACCACTAGATTGAATACTTTACATCTAGTCCAAGTGATTTTAGATCTTGTCTTAAGGATCTCATTACTCTATTTGTCATTGAAGACTCGCTTTATGACATATATCTGCTCTGGCCAGAGACTCCCAAGTAATGATCCCGACAAGAGGTTGTGGGTATCATCTCCTTCTATCAAGAGTGGTGAATCCTTTATTGGCTACTCAATTACCTCTAAATATCTCAAGCTGTACCTAATCACCACCCTATGAGTAACCCCTGAAAGGAACCAATGAATGGAGTCAAAGCTCAGGATCAGTATCCAAGACATCCTTGAGCACCTCAAGTCAAAAGATACTTGCAACATTGCTATGATGAGACTATAATTGACATTGAAATAGAATATCCATGTGATTATCTAATAGTAAGTCAATCCAATGTACTTACTACCTTTAGTAAGCATCCACATGTTAACTCTAAACAGCTCATGTCTACGGCTTATGAGATCTACTGCTTGATCAAATCAAGGAGTATAACATGTGCTAGTCTATCCGGATTAATGATATCTCAACTCATTAACCCTATGACTAAGGAAAGTTTAGATACTAACATAATTACACATGATAGGAATCTCATTATTATGATCTCATTATGATTTCATCCATGCTATGTTTTGTATCAAGGACTTCATTAAATCAATTTAAGATCAACATCAAATCGATAAATGTATGAACATCGAACTAATGAAAAATGCCTTCATTAATCATAAAATGATTTGCACAATAAGTGCTAAAGGTGATTGCCTTTAGAGCACTTCTTTAACAGGAAGACCTCTATATTGATTATGATGCATTATAAAAAGAAGAGAGGCTTTTAGTTCGAAATTATTGGCTTTGATACTAGGCATCATAATGATAAAGGTGTTGCCTTGAGCACTTAGTATGGGAAAATCCTTTAATGATCTCTTTGAATAGGGTCCATTTTAATAAGATTCCCAAGATTTTTGGACTATCATCTATAAGAAATGAACTACAAAAAGGGAAAGAATAGTGAAGACTCACTAAACAATAATAAAACAAAAAAAAACAAAAAAATAGTCTAATTATTTTGTAAATTAAATTAATATTAACTATGCTTCGTCTTCAACAAGAGTGTCAAAATTATGATTATGTGTTTTATACTGCATGCCTATAGTGTAGTTGTAACTAACACTAACAAGTACTAGTTGATCCTATGAGGACTAAGTATTAATTCATAATTATTTATATGCCTAATTATCTAGATTATCAAGTACAATTGATTGAAAAAGAAACAAATTACAATTTAAAACACCAAAACAAAGTAACAATCAAAAAGAAAAAAGAATCTATGAATAAGCTAGATTTAGGGTAAGATATCTCTTATGACTTTACTCTGATTTAATAAATGACTAGTTTTTTATAACAATAAGAATTTCTATGTAACAGCTATACCCTCTTACTAAAATCTCATTTTAATCTAGACATGTTAAGAATGCATAATCTAATTTGTGAATTTTTATGATATGTTTTTACCTAAAATAGAAAAATTATATGGTTCTCTCTTAGGTAACTCACTTAACTCTCATTACCCATATTATAATCTAACTATAAACACTATCTCCTGATCTCAATATATGGATAAAAGAATTGAACCTTCAACTTTCTTTTCTTCAATTCAATCAATTATAAGAGCATGAATAAATCTCAAGAAAAATAGATATTTCATTCAACCAAAAGATCAAATAAAAATATTACATCTTAGGGTCTATCCCATTTAAATCTATATCATAATTAGTTTATAAATAAACAAGAGATAAAATGATAAAAAGGAACAAAAGAACAAAAGATAAATAAGTCATCATGAATTTTGAATCCTGAAATCTTGATGAATCTTGTTGAAATCCTTGTTCTTCTTTTAGTATTGACTTTTTTCCCATGATCTTTGGCTATTGTAAATGGCTTCTCACTTATTTTGTTTTTTACTTTTAAACTCTCCCTTAGTCAAAGGCTTCTTTCTTTATTGTTGCCTCATTTTTTAATAATTCAAACCCTAAGTTGTCTAAAGTAGTCAACTATTAACAATATCTATAAAGTAGAGAAAAAGAACTTAACTCTTGAGAAGAAAAGGTAGGAGTGTTAGATTCCTTATGTCTTCCTTCTATTTATAAAAAACGATAGAACATATTCTTTCTTAGTAAAATTAAATATTCTAATTATAATTAAATTCTAACTATAATTATAATTATAACTTACTTTAATCAAATCAAATAGCTTTTATTTAATTTTAATTTCTAAAAATTTTCAAACTTTACAATTAAGTTCAACTTAATTTAAATTTATTTTCTTTTTTCAACTTCTCTTTTATATGTAACTCATTAGATTCTTAATATATTGACAATAATTATAAATAATTAGAATTAGATAAATTAAAATTTTTAATATTTCTCTATATCCTACTATCTTATATTGAATGACGAGCATGTCCTAACTCTCTATCATTTGATCTGACTAACCATTATTGACCGTACTCTCATCCCTCTCTTTAGAGTATAAGATTAGGTCACGTTTAAGTAACTCTTTACCCCTCTAGATTTGCGACTTTCAATGTATAATGAACTGCTTTTTCTCAAAGAGAGGTATGCTTATCAACATTTACGAAATAATGCTTTTAGAAATGCAATTGACTTAACTTTATAGGTTTTGCGTCAAAAGAAATCTTCGGTGACATTTACTTTTCAACACACATAAGGATTAAGAATTTAATCTTGAAAAAGAGAATCATTACTAAATTATTTCCTAAGTTCGTATTTAATTATTTTTAAAAGAAACTAAGAAGTATATATATATATAAATGAATCTTTTAAAAATGGAAATATTTTTATGTAGACAAAAATCGAATTTTTATTAGCAGTTGAGATAAAAATAAAAGGAAGCAAAAGGACAACATTTGCTGACCCCAATTTTGCATTTAATGCACCATCCATTCCAGATTCCATCTGTGAAAGAGTGATCTCTTTGGTGACATTGGGGAGGTGGCATGTCTAGTAACTATGGAAAACCCCAATAGAAAATGACACCAAATAGTTTACCTATCGAGACCATGTTTGTTATCTTCAGCGACATCATTTAAAGAAACGGGTTTGTTCCCAATAAAAGAGTAATAAAAAGGTAAACTGATCCATGATTTAGCTTAGGGTTTTAAAAACAACACAAGATTTTCTGTCTAATTTTATGATATCTTATTCTGCCCTTTAAATCTCAGCCATTCATTTATGAGAGTTCTGTGTGAGTCTCGTGTAAATAAATACGGGACTCGTATAAATGAATGGCTAAGATTTATCGAACAGAATAAGACACTATAAAATTAAACAGAAGATTCAATCTCTTTGGAAACCCTAGCATATTGGATGAGCAAGATGACATAATCAAATCCAGTGTGCCAGACAAGGTTGTTGAAGATTAGAAAGGGAATAATTGGGAATGTGATAGAGGAATTAAAATGAATTTTAGAAGGTAAAATAATGTGCATTGCATGTAAGGAGAAACAAAATGAACTCCTGACTTGGAGTACTGGGCCTCTCACCGAGGTCAAAAGGGTATTTGGCGAAGAAGAAGGTGGGGGAAAATGCAAGCAAAAGACCGTCTATCATAATTATATATATGTAAATCACGCTCCTCATCGGAGAAGGAAAATCAAGGTGTTTTCTTTAAATAAATATTTGTTGTGCATTTTTAGGATGAGTAGTTTTGACTAAGAGTGACAGAAAGAGAGAGAGGAGGAACTTGTGTATTTCTTCTCTAGCTTAGCTTAGCTAGTGTCATTTTCCAACATATACTCTCGAGCTGCACCACAACCAAATCCTCTCTCTCTCTTTCTATGCACTTTCTGAATTTCTTTTTTTTTTTTTTTCTGGTTTGCTTGGCAACACTTACTTTGTTAAGTTTCTTTATCTACCCACCTTTCACTCTCCCTCGCCCTCTCTTTCTCCACCGTGTTTGTTTGTTTGTTGAAGAAGATTTTATGTTCATTTTGCTTCCCTTTAAGTTCTTACCTATCCAATCCCTTTATTCCTTAAAGCATAAGCCGAGATTTTCTTTATATGCTTTTCATATATTCTTGAACCAACACCAAATCTATCTCTCACTCACGTACACGCTTGGAAGAGAAGAGAAAAAGATCAATCTAGAGCTGCCTGCCGAGTCGTCATCTACACTTCAACCTTTTCTTCTTTTCTTTCCTTTTCTTTTTTTCCCTCAATCAATCTGCCAAGATAGCTTTAGTTTTAGCCTTGTAAAGGCAACTCTGGTAAAGACGTTAACCTGCGTAGTGAACGATGTCCTTCGAAGGGGTTTCTGTTGAAGGCTCCTCCAACTCAGTTCCTGATCTTTCTTTGCACATCAGTCCACCCAATAGTTCTTCCCCCTCTTCAACATGTAGTAACATCAATGACAAAGCTTATACATGCTTCAATCTCCCTGGAAGACAGGACTCATCACACAAATCCAATAATTTTAGTTCCATCCCAACGGCTTCTCAGGCTCATACAGAGCTCTCTTTAGCTCATCCATCAACGAACGCCCTCAACGAAGAAAACCTAAGCAACGAGAATTTCACAGGTGGTGGAAATAAAAACGAAGAACCAACACACAGTACTTACCGGCAGCAAAATTACCATCAACTTCACCACTATTCTAACACTCACCTAACTCACATAAATCATGGGGTTTCTCTGCTCGATGTATCCGATGGTTTAAGACCCATAAAAGGGGTTCCAGTCTATCACAACCGTTCACTTCCTTTTATGCCTTTTGATCATTCAAGAGATAAGAGGGATACTAAGATGTGCTTCTACCAAATGCCCTATCCCTCTTCGTCTTTGTGCTCTCCGAATCTCCCTCGCTCTCCATCATCAGCATATAATATTGGTGAATGTTTCGATCCCATGCCTATAGTAAACTCAGGTTCAAATCAGTCTCTTTCCGGACACAACAGGTTAGCATCAACAACAAGGTTTAACGGGCTTTCAATGGATGCTTTCAAATCGTACCAGTTGCACCACCATCATCACAACAGCCAGTATGGGGTTGGAGCAGCTGATGCTTCCCTTGGATTGATTAGATCAAGATTTTTGCCTAGGCTTTCAACAAAGAGAAACGTGAGAGCACCAAGAATGAGATGGACAAGCAGTCTTCACGCTCGATTTGTTCATGCGGTTGAGCTACTTGGTGGACATGAAAGTAAGGACAAGTTCTTGCCCTTCTAGTTCATTTTGGTTCTATGCGTATGTAGTTATTTACGATTGGGTTATAGTTTCTTTGTGTTTTGTGATTCTTAATTATATATATATATGTATTGCTTTGATGGAACGGGTTAGGAGCTACTCCAAAGTCAGTTCTGGAACTCATGGATGTCAAAGATCTTACATTAGCTCATGTGAAAAGCCATTTACAGGTAAAACACATATGAAGAAGTAGATCTTCTTCTCTCACTCCCTCTGTGGTATTAATATCAGTATTATTGATGGGTCAGAAGGTAAGGCAGTGATAGAGGGATGTATTAGAGAAACAGTATAGAAAGAGCAAATGAGCCTGAAACTTCTGATCTCAGGCAGACAAGTTTCTGCTTTTTAAGAGAGAGAAAGAGAAATAAGAATGATACGAGACAAAAGTAGTCATCATTTCTCAATAATACAGTTCACGCTTACCACGTTATGAAACATCAACCTCGTGATGAATGACAACATCCAAGAAAATCCCAGAAGATAAAAAGAAAGAATACATCTAACAAGTTTTGTAACAACAGTTCCCATTGATTTAGTATTATGTTTTTACCTCTCCAATAGTCATGTTTTTCTTTTTGACTTTTCAGATGTACAGAACTATTAAGTCTACTGACAAACCTGCAGCCTCCTCAGGTAATTCGTATTGCTTACTTAGTTTTCATTTCAGCCCATGTATTTAGCAGCCTTAGCTTCTATATAATATGGATAAATACATTTTTTACCATCTAAACCTCGCATAAATTACTAGGTTAGTTCATTATACTGTATATGTATATGTAGTTTCTTGACTTGCATGTTTTTATGAACTGTTGTTACAAATATTTCTTGAAGGCCAATCAGATGGATCCGGAGAGGAAGACATATCGACAGTAGAAAGCGCAAATGACCACACCCTCCCACGATTTACGGGTATAAGAGGACCATCAGACGGGTCAACTCAACAGGACCTGGACTACGCCCTCGGTGCTACTCTATGGAGTAATTGTTCGAGGTATGTATAACAATTAATGTCACGTCAGGACCATCTTCTTTTGTATCTTTTCTTTTTCTTTCTCTCGTACAAATTTAAGCTATTTATATTATATTAGTGAAAAAGAAAAAAGTAAAAAAAAGTCGGGAACTCTCTTCGTCTCTACTATAAGTTCCTAATCATAATTACATGTATTATACTGGCAATGGTACGAAATTGTCTTCGCTCAGAAATGCAGTGCAAGCCCACTACCCCCATTTATTGAGAATAAAAGAGATGTCCTAGGATGACAGCTCTCTCTTTTCTTTCTGTTGGTTTCTTCTTTCTTTCTTTTTTGCTTTAATAAGATCTTCTTTTGTTGACACGAGAGATTGGAGTTTGATGCGGTATTACAAAAGAAAAGCAGCAAACATGCAATCAAATGTTAACTAGGATACGAGAAAGCAACCACAAGTACACTTTTCTTTTTCCTTTAAGTTTTCAGAGCTCTTCTTACTCTTTTTTTTTTCCCCCGTAATGATCGATACTCTTTTATTATATTTTATATAACATATTATTATTCTTATTATTCTTATTCTTATTATTATTATTATTATGCTTTATTATTATATTTAGGTTTTTTTCCTTCTACGTGGACATAAACTTATATCATCAAAAACACCGTTGCTGTCCAGTTAATCTTAGTATCTAATGCTCCTGGTGGTTCCTTAGTCTGATTTTTCTACCATCTTTCCACTCCAATATATTAGTTTGAGGCCCGAAGTTCCTTTGAATCTACCATCAACAACCCCAGACTCGAGTTTTCACTTAGTGTTGGTAATATTTTGTTTGTTAAAAAGAGGATGATAAGTATACATGTTAAGGTGCACTTAACGCATGATAGGAAGCTTTAGTGATCATGTCATGCCTAGCGTTGCTGCACTCATTATCAATCAATCAGTCAATGGGGAAATTTACAAGTGATGGCCAAATGGGGATGATTGTTGTTGATAATAATTGTGTTCTTCAATTGCAGCACTGTGCTTGCACCTCTTCCAACCACTAGAGATGAAAATATCTACCATTACATTAGTTATTGTTGCACCTTTCATATAAAATTGCGTACAGTTAGGATGCTCTAGCCCTTGCAAAATTATAAAGTTGCATCATTTTTGTTGGACATCATAACAGCGCTTATACGTAGGCATAATTGTATGTCGTTATATGCTTGCATTCTATATTAGTCTTCGAAGGACCGGTTGTTGTAGTACCAGGTCTAGAAGTGTTTGCTTCTTTACGAAATAGTATATGAGCACAGGCCAATGTGCTTTCTTCTCTTTTCTTCAATAAGATGGTAACAAGAAATTGTCTTCTATCGGTTATACGTTCTTATAAATTAACGGTGTTGAAATGCTACGGGATCCATCTTAATTCCCATCCCGTGATTTAATCTGTCGTGTTGATCTCAAATAACTACAGCAATGTTTGTTAATTTTTCAACTTCCTGAAAATGTTGAAAATGATTATCTTTTTCCTTGGCTCTTAACAATTTCTACGTTCACAGTTTTTTACATGTACAGAAACTAAGTATTACTCTTATCAGAAATTAAATAATTTACTCTTTCCTTCTTTTTGTTTACCTACTATTAAATTGAAAATATAGTAGCCACTCTTGGAGAACACTCGGCAATACAAGGTTTTAAACAACAAACTGCAGGATAGATTAGTGCTGCAAATTGTTGTAGTAATTATATTCACTTTATTGTGATGAAAATTGAATGGAGAACTTGGGTGGTGATGTGCAAGGGACCTTTCATCACTTCCTCGATTGATGTAGTTGAAACATAACAGCTATAATTTAGAATTTTCCAGCAAATTTTGTGATATGACTTAGGCTCTCCTTTGGAATCTGCACATGAGCACCCTTACCATGCACGCTAGGGGGTTTTCACGTTAGCATGGTTCCACAATATAATACTAGGTTCTTGTTTTATCATGTCATTTACATTGAAACTCTTTAGAGAGGAACATCGTAGTCAGGTAATAAATCTGTCCACTTGGTGTCATGTTATCCATATTAATGTTGGGTTTTCAGTACTAAATGCTTGATTAGTTGTGCCATTTCATATATGAACTAGCTATATGATTTGAATTTGCATCTAACTGGATTCTCTACGTAAAAATTCTTAGTAGAGACGCCTATCCACAAGTAAATGCCACTGACATGGATAGGAGTAGACAAGAGATGTTCCAGTTCTATAAAGGATCTAGACACCAAATTGAGGTACAAACCTTATCCGTCAATGATATATTTTGAAGAAAAAAAATGAGCATCATGTTTGAATCTTTACAGATTGCTTATTCATGCGTGCCCATTGATTAGTTAAGTTTGTTTAGAAAGTAAAATGTTCTTTTCACAATTTTTTTCGACGTATCATATATGATAGGTTGCTTGAGTAGTCCCGCATAAGGAAGATATAGCTAATTACGTTTGTTTAAGAATTGCAGGATTGCCATTCGACACAGATGAAGAACTACGTAGAGTCCAGCTTGGACAGCAGGAACCTAAACTTGGAGTTTACTTTAGGTAGACCAGATTGGCAAGGAAAGGAACACACCTAACTCCATTACTTCTGAAATTGTTCCCTTGTCATCTATGCTTGGATTCGTTTCCAGCCACTGCTATTGCAGACATCGTCTCTATGATCGAGTATTGGTGGATATATGATCCCGAGCATCGTATCTTCCAATGTTTGATAATGGAGCTGCACATACTTCATGTTGGGACTTGGGGGACAAGAGGCTTGAAGAGGAACAAAGGGAAGGATCACATCCTGTTAGTGAACTTATTTTTCTCATCTCGTCTTGGTAAACAACTACAAGAGAATCACATATGACTCCAACTGACAAAGAAAGGTAAAATGAAGCTTGGTCCTATAATTTGTTGAACGATCAATGTCAATAACAAGGGGAGGCGAGGGAAGAATTAGTCTGCATTTTTTTGTGTTTCTTTGTTTGTAATTTACTTGTAAAGCTCAAATTAGCTAAAGAAATCGTAAATCATTTTGGTATCGGAGACAATTTGTGTTTGATTTCAATAATGTCATGTCCGACTTGTAACTGAATTAGGCAACCGGCAGAATGGAAGTCGCAGAAAGCTACATCACAACCTTTATTGTCGTCCTAACTCCTTCCAATATCCAGTTTCGGCTACTTAAAACTTCAAAGTGCCATCCCAAAAGACGTAAACCTACAATAGTAACTTCTCCTTGCTTCTTTGTAACCAAGTTCACAGCCACTTCCAAATCTACATATTACTTAGACTTGTCTCAGTGTTTCTTTCATCCAATGTTTTCAAAACATAATTTAGAGTTTAAGGTTTAAAAGTTTCAATCTGTATTAAACTATTATAAAATTAATTAAAGATTTAATAAAATTGAAGAATTTTAAAAATGATTAAAAAAATTTATCTTTACTCATCAAAAAATTTAAAGTTTAATTAAAAATTAAAATTCTTAAATGAAAATTAATTAGTTTATTTGGTTTATAAAAACTAATTATTTTATCAAAACTGACTGATTAATTAATAAATTGCTTAATTTTTAATAAAAAAATTATTAAACTATATCAAATAGAAAAATTAAAAATTGAACCAAAAAATTGATCGATTCAAGGTTTTTACTGTTAAACTGATTGAATAGGTTTGATATTTAAAACATTAGTTGTATAATTTAAATAAAATTCATATTTTATAATTTATATACTATTATAAATGAAAATTTTCAAAATCTTTGACTAAATTATAACAAAAGAAATATATCTTGAGATTTTTTTTTAAAGTTGATCTTTTTGCACTCAACTTAATCCTTCTCCTATTTTGAGTGCTTTTTTGTGCATTTGTATTGGCATTATATTTTTGTGTTGTATTTTCATTATTCCTTGGAGGTTCGAGTATATAAATTTGACTTCCACCCATGTATATAACATCTTAAACATAAAGTACAATGTCAGCCTTAAGGATTTAATTACATATAACTGACACAAATATATATTTATATGGTAAATCGTAAAATAAGTGTTCTTACTAACTTCTTTAAATATTACTCCATCTCCTTGAACTATTTGTAGAAAGGTCAATTCAAAAGAATTTCAAAACAATTTAAGTTAAATGAAATAAGAATAAGAAAGAATAAAGTCATTCCACGTGTAATGAATTATTTTAAGCTTTCTTGTAACCTTATCTTAGTCATTTTAACAGTTAAGGGATCAATTTTGCATGATCATTTACATCTAGGAAATAATCCATATATTTTTATTATATTTAAGAGAAAATTGAAAAGGTTTGAAAGAAACTATCTTGATCATCAAAACATATTTTCAAGAATCTTTTAAAATAGTTTTGAATCAACTTTGTGAAAGGGATATGTTTAATCTCTAAAAATTCTTAGGAAAGATTTAACTTATTTCATGTAGGATTTTGGCTAGTCAAAGGGTTGATATCGTAAGTTTTTTGTTTTAGAACATCAATCAGGGTTTAACTAACATTTTTGTCAATTAGTGGAGCATTAATTGATGGCATTTCAACAAAGCAAATGGTTAACACTTAAAGAATAATATTTAGCTAATCGATATCTCCACTAAATGGACTAGTTAAATCGATATCTCAACTAAATGGACATTAACTAGTAGATTGACCACCAATATGTGTTTGAAAACTCATAGTTTATATGGGTTAGTATTTTTGTCTAATCAACCTTTAAAAGTGGTTTGGATAGAAGTAGACCATTTATGAGTTATGAGAAGAATTTGGCACTAAAGGAAGTCTTAAAAGGCTATTAAGAGAGTTTGAGTGTTTATATGTTTATTAGGATGATATGAACCCTTAGTGCATTTTATAACAAATAAAGGGATCTCTAAATTGTATTTAAGTGATTGAAATATCAATTAAGAAAGAAATTAAATTATCTAGGATTCCTCTTCACTTATAGCAAAATGATGTTTAAAGAGTTATTTTTCCTCTAAGAAAAGAAAATATGTAAGGGTTCCTTCACCTAAAGGAAGAAGCATATATGAAAGGCTCTTAATTTATTGAAGCAAATAATAGTTAATTCTTAAGTGGATGCATATCAATCAACCAGTAAGTAAAAATGTTTTATTATTGTTCAAATGGATAGAAAATATGTGCATTAAATGCATATTGGTTTACTAATATGGAACAATAGTTGACAAAAGCATAGTAACTAGCCATAGCAATGGCTAGTTCTTAGTTTCCACAATTAGTTTAAGCCCCAAAGCATATAAGTAGATGGTTTTTCACTATTTTAGATATAAAAATATATTTAGTTGTTATATAAACATATTTCATAGAGTTCTTAAAGTATTTAGTGAGCATGTGTAAAACCCCAAACATTTCTTTTCAAGTGTCTATAAAATTTCATTTCGTGTGAATGATGTTTTCGAGAGAATGTAAATTTTATTTTTGCTAAAAGGTGAATTAGGAACCCAAGCCTGAATGACAAGTATTAAAGTCAAATGATAGTTAAAAAATATTGGAATTGACTGGTATAGAAATGGACCAAAAATAAATTCAATCGGATGGATTTATAAAAGATTAAGATTGATCTTGTTTTAAATTATTATGGAGTAAATTTGAAGCACGTTTAGGCTGAAACATAAGGGCATAAACTAAGCGTGAAAGAATCCGTCATAGTTACGGATACTTAAAGTAAATCGATTCATCTTATATGTTAATACGTTTAGCTGTAACATGTTATTAAGTGGACATGAAACTTCTACCGAAATTGGGCAAATTTTTCTTAAGCTACTTAATTATTTTGGACAAGAAATAATACATGTACATGTGAATGAGCCTTAAGTGGCAACTATCATGTACATGAAGAAGTTCTCGTTATTTTGGAACAAGAATGCATGAAAATCTTATATTGTCACATTCATGAAGGAGTAGATGAAAGGGACATGAACTTCATTATAAGTGAGGCCAATATATGGTGTGGACGCGTGTCATTTTGGTGAGACAAAAATCAAAACAACTTGTTATATGTGGGAGACAAAAATTACCATGGATGATACAAAAAAATTAATGGCATAATTAAACAAAGATGGTGAGAGTTAAATTAAATAATGGACAACTGTTGGAAATAAACTTTGCAATGTGTTGGACAACTTCCAACAACGTGGAGCTTATGCAAGAATGATGAAGGAGTTGCTCCATCGAAGTTTCACTTATCCTTTGGACCAGAATTGATAATATTAATTGCAGTTGCTCCCTTCACTCATAGACCATCCAAGTTATTACTTTTAGGAAATAAAATCAGTATGGTGTTTAAACCTCCAACCGTGGACAACACCTTCACCAATGCCAACTACATGCAGTGAAAAGATGGACAACATGTTACCACCTAATTTTAGTATGCTAAATCACTCTTGTCCATCTTCTTTAGCTGGTAACGTGAATGCTTAAGTTGGAAAGATGAATTGTGAATTACGTGAATGTTTGAGCTGATTGCATGGTTAAATGAAGAGAAAAACAACATGGTAAATGGAGAGGAAAGCAGAATGTATATCCATGTCTTATGTATGTTATTCAATAGGTATTAATTGGTAGCATGTAGATGTTATATAGATGGCTTAATGGCTATTCAATGGCAACATGTATGTTGTATATAGTTTAATAGTTTAATGTAAGGAAAACAGAATGTTTATACTATGTACGTTATTTAAATGGAAGAAGACAACATGTATAAGTCATGGACATTGTTCAATGGTTGTTTAATGGTTGAATGAAAAGAAAATAGAATTTTAATCTTACTAAATGCTAAAATTTTGGCTAATCCCTTTGTCATAAAATTTGTAAAACAAGGTGGTAAGTTATAGATGTACTTGGCAGGTTTTAAGTGAAGTAAACCACTTGTTAATATAGAAATCACGTATAATATGCAAAAAACACAAGAAAGGCGGTTGAATTGTGTTAAATCGTCTAAGATATGAATCTTTAAAATCTTCTTGATTTTCTTGACAAATTCAAACGATTACAAGTTTAAACAATGCACTT
>JAOQMS010000007.1:393102-418479 GCA_027563885.1 Erythroxylum longipes
CCAATATTAAATGTTCCTTTGGGCTTATAATTAACAATTAATTAGTGTAAGCTCAACATTTAATTATAGGCTTAAGATCCAATTTAATTAACTCTTAATTAAATTGTTTCGGTCTTATTGGCCTGAACGCAATTCGTCCATTTCTCTCCAAACTGTCTCATTTTCTTTCTGATAACCTCCGTTTATTTTTTTTTACTTTCCTTAATAACGTTCCCAGAAGCCAAGTGGGGAATTTAATTGGAATTAAATAATTCAAACTCCAATAAGCCCATAATTAATTTAATCTCATTAGAATTAATTATGACTTATTAACCAAATGTCATTCCACTAAAGGAAATTGGTTGAACTCTTGAATTACTTAAAATTATAAGAAACCATGTTTTAAAAATTATTAATTTGATGTCCAATTGCAAACTCTATTATGAACCATATTATAGCCATCCACACAATAAAGGGTAAAATTACCGTTTTACCCTTATGTTGGTTTTTCCTTCTAGATCTCCCGTTTCACTCTACATGGTGATTAACACACAAGATATAATCTTGGTGTTAAGCCTTGATGGGTAGCTAGTCCATCAAACTACTTGCGTCAGTTTAATCACCAATCTCCGTAAAACATCTAAAAGTGATGATATCACTATAAACTTTTTATTTGAGTGAATGTTCCCTGATGCATGTTTCAATTAATAATTCCAACATGTGGACATTGGATTGATACCCTATAAAAATTCATTCTGAACATATCAAGAATTATAACGAAACACACATGAGTTCACCACTCATTAAGATTATGGTTTGTAATAAAAAAACGCTAAAGTGCATGTTTTAAGATTAAAGTAACGACCTAATTTATTCTTTACAAACATACGCGATTCCAGATTCATTTAATAGTGCCATTACTCATAGTCAACTACTATCATGATTTGAAACTTATCATTCCCTTGAAGTAAACTCCTTTACTTACACAGAGGTAAATTGCAACACTACTGTCTAAACAATAATCAAGCAACCAACTTGATTATTCAACTATGAATCAATTACTTTAGATTCTAATAATATACATGTTTCCCATACATCTCTATATATATGTATATTACTTACAAAAGAACCTTGGTACCTTATGACTAGTTATATTATGCTCAGATAAATAAAACCAAACTCTTTTGTTTATTAATAATAAATATTTTTTACAATATTGTAACTAGAAGAAAATTAAGTTATATGTAAATACACTTGCTTTTCAGGGCACTATATTTACATAACCCTAACAAGTACATACACAGTTAACATTCTCAACCTTATCATATGAATTAGTCTCAGTTAATAGATTACAAAATTAACATTGCTAGAATGTCTTCAAATAAAAAGTCTTCTATTCTTAAATATTTCAAATCAATTATTAATTTGTGTCATCTACTCTGGGTGTTATTTATCTTCAACGGTGACTAGAAAACATAGAATGTGCTTATGTAGGGGATTTTTGAATGGTTAAAAAATTAAGTTATAATGATTTTGCTTCTTCTGTGACTTTTTTGTTGATTGTGTATAACTTCATATAATTTTTCGTTTCCTTATTAAATTGTACACTCTACTTCTATGTTGATTATATTTATGACTTGTTTTTCTTTCTATTGACTTGTCATAATAAATTTTGTTAACATAAATTCATGACAAAATGTTGACGTAGCGACTAATTTCCGATGCCAACAATGAGCTCTTATGGAGGAATGTGGCAAAATTCTTCCTGATGAAGAACAAATCGATTCATAACAAATCTCCTCATCAAAGTCTAATCACCTTTTGCCTTCAATGGTCGATCTTCTTCTTTAAGGTTTTTAGTATCATATGAATTTGCTCTCTTTCTTTATTATCTGTATCTCATTTTCTGTTAGGAAACTATTAGATGAATGTCTAATTGTATATACTATGTGTTGTATAAAACTACCTTGAATCTTCAAGAGAACATAGATGGAAATGAAGGCAGTGGCGAAGTCCTAATGTTCTATACAGGATTAGAAAAATTGATTGTTTTGGAACAGTCGTTGATTGCAAAAACTATGTTCATTGTGACGATGATGGAGTCATTCAATTGGGTATGCATATGTTCCAATTTGGTTCCTTATATTGTTTGATTTAGCTTTGATTGTTTTATATTGTTTGTTCCTTAGGTTAAATGCATGATACGTTTGGTTCATCTAATTCAGTGATCCATACTACATTTGGGAAGTCATTCAATATATCTTTTGCTAGTTTAGTTAAAGCTAAGAAGTTGTTGGAAGAGTGTGTTAATAAACCAACTCCTGAGGAAAGACTTTTAATAGTTTCAATTGATGCCTTCGAATGTACAAGGAACCTTCATGGGAATCCAGACATAGGGAACTCCTTTAACTTATTTGATGAGTCTCATATCACTTAGAATCTAAAAAAATAATTATTTCTCTGTTTTCAAAGGAATAGGCATAAAAATTTATTTGTTGTTTTATCTGTAAGAATTGTTCAATTTCTAACTAAAATCTTGTATTACTTACTATATATCATTATATTATATTACTCACCATATATCAATATTTATTGTTTTTTTCGTCAAAATCATATATCATTATATTACAAACTTCATGTTAAAACTATTTGAAAATTTTGTGACACCATATAAAGTTGTCAAATCATATAATTTTTTAAAAAAATAAAAAGTTTATTTTTTGTAATATTAATTAATTTTGATTTTTTAGTTTTATAAACTATTGAAGTGATTTGACATTTTTCTTAGCTAAACTTATTTTTACACTTAGAATCATTATAAATAATATATAATTTGACTTTTCTCAATATGATGTTCAATTACAAAATGATCAAGTCAAAGGTAGTGAATTCATAATTATAAATATGAGAGTAATTTTGTTATTTAAACTTTAGGCAAATATTTAAAAAAATTGTCACCAAAAGTCCAACTTTCTATAACGATATCTAAATTCGTCACCAAAGTCTCACACTTTGGTGATGAAAATAATAAAACATCGCAAAAGTATGAGCCTTTTGCAACAATTCCCATAAAGTGTCGCCTAAGGTTTGCATTTAGCGATGATATTGTAAAATGTTATGAAATGGTAAGCCTTTGGCAACATTTTGAAAAATCGTTGCCAAATAAAACGTAGCCAAACCAAACTACAACAATAGTTATTAGATCAGTATAGGCATGACACCATATGAAGCAGTATATGGTAGAAAATGTAGAACCATGGTTTGTTAGACAAAATTGGCTAAGAACAAGATGATTGGGCCTCACATAGTCAAAGACACTGAATAGAAAGTGAAGGTTATTTAGCAAAGATTAAAGGTTACAAGTGATAAACAGAAATCATATGCTAATTTGAAGAGGAAAGATATTGAAGATACAGTAGATGACAAAGTTTTCTTAAAGGTTTCACCCTAGAGAAAGGTGTTAAGATTCGAGAAAAAGGGAAAGCTTAGTTCGAGATTTATAGGTCCATATGAAATCATCGAAAGGATTAGACCAGTGGCATATAGGTTGGCTCTTCGTATGGAACTGCCTAAGTTGCACGATGTATTCCATGTCTCCATGCTATAAATACACCCATCAGATGATTCACATATGTTACCGGTACAAGAGACAAAGATCCAACCAAACTTCTCATATG
The DNA here is from genome assembly GCA_027563885.1 of Erythroxylum longipes. Classification (NCBI taxonomy): domain Eukaryota; kingdom Viridiplantae; phylum Streptophyta; class Magnoliopsida; order Malpighiales; family Erythroxylaceae; genus Erythroxylum; species Erythroxylum longipes. Next base: position 396,759 of record JAOQMS010000007.1, read on the forward strand.
ATGAAGAGTTGAAGGAAATCCTATCTAGAGAAGTGAGACAGCTAAGAACTGAGCAAATTCATCTTGTAAAGATGCTTTACCAATATATAGCATTAAAGAGGAAACCTAGGATTGAGATATGTATTTTTGGTGTTTTTATTTGGTGAGTCAATCAAAGTTAAAGGAGAAGAGAAGGAAAAGTACTAAAAGAGATAGTTACTTCATTTTAAGGTTTGGGACTACACTTAGTTAAATTTCTAGTTATGTATGCTTGAATGTGTAAAAAGATTGTTTGGACATGGAATGGTTGCTGAAATAGTGTATCGGTGTTACTTTGCATGGAATTGGTTGAATATGATAAGAGCGTAATATTTAGTGGAATTTTGTTTAGGGTTTGTGATATGTGTTTAAATGTTGACCTATTTCATCTTCTACACTTAGTGATTAATGCCTTAGAAATGCTTAGGACACTCATTTTAGCTCATTTTTTATTTTAGGTACATTTTGAATGTAAAAGAGCTGAAGTGACCCAAAAGCATATTTGTTAAAGTCATCTTCTCAATTTTCACTTGTCTTCATGGAACTACAAAGAACAAAATTAGAGCAAGAAAAGGCAAGATAAAGTTTCGAAGAATGGAATAAGCATAAAAGAATGAAGGATCAAATCACTCATGACTGTGCATATTTTTGCATAGATGTGAGGGTTGCTTCCAATTACTTAACCATTCAAGGTATAAAGCAAGCAAAGGGATGCACTTGGACGTGAATTTAATGGATAACATCATACAAAAAGTGTGAAAACCAGAGGAGTTGGACAGCTATTTGAATGGGGGGCTGAAGTAAAGAAATGAAAGATGAAGACACCTAACTTGAGTGCTTAGTGAGACACCACACGCACACTAGCTGTGCATTTTATCACACACACACTGAATGTTCCATGCAAGATATTTGATGGAAAAAATGTGACAAAGTTTGGAGAATAAGACAAAAAGTGAACAAAAAAAGCAAGGGTTATATTCGGATTTCGAAAAGAACACCTGCCCAATATGATTTAGATTGAAAATCTAGCTACGAAATGAGAAAAGAAAAGAGAGGAAGTGTCAGCTGGAGGAGGTCTGAAGGGAGAATAAAACAAGTTACAGCTAAAAGAAGGAGGAAGACAGAAGGGGAGGTAGAGCTGGATCATCTATTCGGGTAAACTATCTCTCCATGCTTCGAAGCTATTTTTTATCACAAAAAGAGAGTGGAAGGCCTACTACATTTTGGAGAACAAAATGATGAATATAGGGGCTGAAATGTGAGAATCGAAGCTCCCATATTTGTTGGTGAAAAAAACGTGAAAGTTTGAGTGCTTTACTGAAGCTGGTTTTAACGTAGCAGGAGAGGAGAGGAGAGGAGAAGAATTACGTGAATAATGAGCATAGATCAAAAACTCCCATCTTAATTTGTCACATCAAGCTACAGTGAAAAAGCATTAACGTGGAAGAAACAAAGAAGAGAAAAGTGGAGAGAGTGGCATGAGTAATGGTGTGGCCATAGAAACAAAAGAAGGGGTGGCAATAGAGAAGAGAAGAAGAGTGGCGGAGAACAAAGTGAGAAGAGAAGAGAAGGGTGAATAGTATAGATGGACCACCTTCTTTATTTATCCCATCAATGAATAGTAGCAAAGGGAGAAGAAAGCGGTAGCGTGGAATAAAGAGAGGGCCAGGTGTTCATTTGTTTTTCACCACCGAAATGGAGATGGCTCACACTTGGAGCATAAAAATGGAGATAAAAGGCTAGCTTCCTGACGTCGATTCAATGGGAATATCGACGCCAAGTCACGATCAAGCTATTTTTATCACCTTAAGGTTGTAATTTCTTTTCGAATTGTTGTGTTGTTGGTGTTGATTTGATTAGGTTTTGGGATGAATGATCTTAATATGTTATTTTTATTATTTTATTTCGAACCTATTGCTAAAACATTGAATGTAATCTGTAATCGTTACTTTTGATGTTTGTGAGTAGCATCTAATGATCGTTAATTGTTAGGAACAATATAACTTAGGTTAAATAACCCGAACGTGTGAGGTTACTACCTATATTGATCATTTTCCAATTCGTAATGCAGCTGCCAAATTGAATATAGAGATCGCATCTTAGTTTATTCGGTAGTTAGGTTTAATTAATGATTGTATTTTAATTAAACACGACCTAAGGGAAAATTAGGATTAGTAGAACATCCTATTAGTCTCAGATCAATAGTCCAAAGAGAGTTGTAAAGACGTTAGGATGATGGAATATGCTTGATCATGTTTAGGCCGAGATTGACCCTAGAACCAGACCTTACTTATATTCAAAACTTTTCTCATTTTCGATTACTTGTTTTAATTTGTTTTGATAGTTTACTTTTTCTTTAATTTCTAAATTACTTAAAAATCCAAACCCGCCCCCCTTTTATATTTTCCTTACATCAATTAATTTCGTTATGAAAATTAACCAAACATTCCCTGTGGATTCGATCACAACTCACCATAACTACAAATTTTAGTGTGCAGAGTTAGGTAAATTTTACAGTGAACTTGACACGAGTTGTCAAATTTTAGCACCGTTGTCAGGAGTGTGGTAGTTTAATTTTCATATTTTATTTTAGTTGATGTTTTGTTAATATATTTCTTTCTTTTTATTATTTGTTAACTTTTAAAAGTTTGTAAGTGTTAGTGTATGGTAGTGACTAGATTTCCTTGTAGAGAAATTAAGCAACTTGATCTGCAGATCAAGAGAACACTATGGAGGTTAAGAAGAGAAGCAATAACATCTTCAGTAATAGACCCAGAACTTGAATCTGAATCAATTATGGAAAATCTGAGAATGTTGAGAGAATTGGCTGCACTAGACTTAACCCAAGGAGCCTTATGCATCACATTTCCTAACTTTGCTAAACATGTTACCTTTGAGTTAAAATCTGGATTAATTCATTTATTACCCAATTTTCATGGTCTTGTAGGTGAGGATGTGCACAAGCATCTCAAGGAGCTCGATGTGGTTTGTTTGAGCATGAAGCTCCTTGTGACGGACGAGCAGATAATGTTGAGAGCCTTCCTGTTCTCAATCAAAGATGTAGCAAAAGATTATTTGTTTGATTTACCAGTAGGGAGAATAAATACTTGGTTGGAGATGAAGAGATTGTTTTTATAGAAATATTTTTCGGCCTCAAAGACAACAAGTATTCAGAAGGAGATATGTGGCATCAAACAACATAATGGAGAATCTCTTTACTAGTATTGGGAGCAATTCAAGAAGTTATATGCCAGTTGTCAAGACCACAACATACCGGAGCAACTTCTCATCCAACAATTATATAAAGGATTTTTATCGATAGAAAGGAGTTTGGTTGATGCAGTGAGTGGTGGGGAACTTTGATAGAAGACTCCTATTGAAGCCAGGATATTACTTGAGCAAATGGCTGCTAACACCCAACAATTCAACACTCGCAACGATGTTTGACGAGTAAACAAGGTAAGCACTTCATCCATTGAACATCGTTTAGATGAACTAACATCTTTTGTGAGACAAATTGCAGTTGAACAGGCACAAGGGAAAGTGTGTGGAATATGTTCAAACAAGAGCCATCCAACTGATGAGTTCCTAACATTACAAGAAGGATGTATAGAGTACGTGAATGCTGTAGGAGGCAACTTCCCAAACCAATACAACCCGCACTTATAGACGTATAACCCAGGTTAGAGTGATTACCCTGACTTGAGTTATGAAGGAAAACAACAGCGAAATTTCTACCAAAATCAGCCACAAAGAGCATAAGGATTTCAATGAAGGAAACAAGGAGCACAGGGAGCTTCTTCTTCCAGTTCAGGTACATCTTTAGAAGATCTTGTTAAGAATATTGCTACTAAAAATCTGGAATTACAATAGGATATGTAGCAATTTCAACAGAATATGCAACAGCTATTTCAGCAAGGTGTACAACAAATTTGACAGGAATCAAAAGCAAGCACATAAAATTTGGAAAATCAAATGGGTCAGATGGTAGTGAGGCTCAATCGACTAAAATCATAAATTGGAGGAAAATTGTCATCCCAACTTGAGGTAAACCCGAAGAATGTTAGTGTTATAACTCTGAGGGGTGGAAAGGAGATTAAGGGTCCTAAGAGAACTCCATCAAGGATTGCTACCGATGAAGAGATCGAGAAGGAATTGGGAAAGGAAAAAAATCAGTCATCGAGTGCAAAGGTAAATTTTGAAAGGCCCAATATTATTAAAACTAATCCTCCACCTTTTCCTAGTAGATTGACAAGACCAAACAAGGAGGAGAAAGACAAAGAGATATTGAAGACTTTTCGAAAGGTGGAAGCAAATATGCATTTGCTTGAAGCAATTAAGCAAGTACCAAAGTATGCCAAATTCCTCAAATAACTGTGTACACATAAGAGGAAACTGAGGGGTGATGAGAAAGTGATGATGAGTGAGAATGTGTCAGAGGTATTCAGGAAGAAGATGCCTCCAAAACACCGGGATCCAGGTATGTTTACCATTCCTTGCAAAATTGGTAATACTATGATCAATAGAGCTATGTTAGATTTGGGTACTTCTATTAATGTGATGCCTTGTTTGATTTATGCTTCTTTGAATTCGGGCCCTTTGAAAGAAACGAGTGTAATCATATAATTGGCTTACCGCACTAATGTTTATCCTAATGGTGTGGTTGAGGATGTTTTAGTGCATGTAAATAAGTTAGTGTTTCCTACAGATTTTTATGTTATGGATATGAATGATGACACCCCATGTAATTCTATACCTATTTTACTGTGGACACTGTTTCTTAATATGGCTTAAACTAAGATAGATAGTCGTAAGGGCACCCTTATAATGGAATTTGATGGGGAAGTGATTCATTTCAATATTTTTTATGCCATGAAACATCCTCCTAATGATCATTGTTTTCTTTGTTGATGTGATTGATCCTTTGGTGTAGGAAATGTTTAAATTAAGTTGCAGGGATCATTTGGAAATGGTTTTAACTGAGGATATGGAAGTAGAAGCCAACACTCATGTTGAGATGGGAAATGAGCTTATAGAATTGACAGCCACCTTGGATTCATTGGAAAGTTCTTCAAAAAGGTATGATTTGGTTTCTATACAACTACCTGAAGCTTACCAAAAGTTGTTACCTTATGATGTGTAGACACTAGAATTGGAATTGAAGTCACTCCCTACACATCTGAAGTATGCCTATTTTGGAGATAAGCAGACTCTCCCAGTTATCATTTCAGTGGAATTGATTTCAAATCAAGAGGAGAGGTTGGTTTGAATGCTAAGAGAGCATAAGAAGGCTATCGGGTGGACTATTGTAGATATCCAAGGGATAAGTTCTTCCATATGCATGCACCGCATTTTGTTGGAGGATGAAAAATCCACAAGGCAAGCTCAGCGTAGGCTGAATCCTCCAATGATGGAAGTTGTGAAGAAGGAGGTGCTGAAGCTTCTCGATGTTGGGGTTATCTACCCGATTTCTAATAGTAAGTAGGTAAGTCCTATCCACGTAGTTCTAAAGAAGCCTGGAATCACCGTTGTGACAAACTAGGAAGGTGACTTGGTTCCCACCTGAGTGTAAACCAGGTGGCGAGTATGTATTGATTATAAAAAGTTAAATTCTGTTGCTTGGAAAGACCACTTTCCCCTTCCTTTTATTGATCAGATGCTTGAGAGATTGGCTGGTTATGACTATTATTGCTATTCAGATGGCTTTTCAGGTTATCTTAAGATCTCGATCGCACCAGAAGATCAGGAAAAGACCACATTTACATGCCTATTTAGTAAGTTTGTCTATCAAAGAATGCCATTTGGATTATGTAACACACCTGCCACGTTACAAAGGTGTACAATAAGCATTTTTTCGAATATGTTAAGAATATTATCGAGGTATTTATGGATGATTTTAATATGTACGGATCTTCTTTTGATGAACGTTTTGAGAATCTTGCCATTATCTTGGAACGATGTATAGAAACTAACCTTGTGTTGAACTAGGAAAAATGTCATTTTATGGTGAATCAAGGTATAGTTTTAGGCCATGTGATATCTACTAAGGGTATTGAAGTAGACAAGTCTAAAGTTGATCTTATTTCTTCTTTCCCTTACCCCTCTACTGTGAGGAAAGTATGTCCTTTTCTTAGGCATGCAGTTTTTTTATCAAAGGTCCATTAAGGACTTTTGAAAGATAGTTGGACCACTATGTAAGCTTCTTTAACAAGATGTCTCCTTTGAGTTCAACGAAAAGTACAAGGAAGCATTCAACAAACTTAAAGAGCTTCTGACATCCCCACCAGTGATTCAACCTCCAGATTGGAATCTGCCCTTCGAGATCATGTATGAAGCGAGCGAATATGCAATGGGGGCAGTTGCCATCTACTCTGCTTCAAAGACTCTAAACCCAACTCAAACTAAAAAAGAACTACTATCTGTGATTTTTGCTTTAGAAAAATTTCGATCATATTTGCTTGGTGCTAAAGTGATTGTTTATTCTGACCATGCAGCTTTACGATACTTGCTCACAAAGAAAGAATCAAAACCGAGGCTAATCAGATAGATTCTCCTCCTTCAAGAATTAAACTTGGAGATCAGAGATAAGAAGGGGGAAAAAATGTGGTGGTGGACTATCTCAGTCATTTGATAAAGGAAGAAGATGATATCCCTCTACAAGAAACCTTTACAAATGAGCAATTATTTTCTGCCAATGTAACACCACCACGGTATGCAGACATTGTCAATTTTTTAGTTACTAACGAATTACCTATTTATTTGTCAAAGGCTTAGAGGGATAAGCTACAGAGTGAAGCAAAGTATTACGTATAGGATGACTCGTATCTTTGGAGGCAATGTGTAGATCAAGTTACTAGGAGGTGTGTACCAAAAAATGAATCATCGTCAATTTTTTCCTTCTGCCATTCGTACACTTACGGAGGACATTTTAAAGTGAAAAGGACAACTCATAAAGTTATGGAGATCGGCTTCTATTGGCCAACTTGTTCAAAGATGCATATACCTTTTGCAAATTCTGTGATAGATTCCAACGGTTAGGTAAATTGTCCTGTAAAGATCAATTGCCAGAAACTCCTTTACTTTTATGTGAAAATTTTGACGTTTGGGACATTGATTTTATGGGACCTTTTCCCTCCGTCTTATGGCTTTACTTATATATTGCTTGCAGTTGATTTGTTTCTAAATGGGTGGAGGCCAAAGCCAATAGGACTAATGATGCCAAGGTTGTTGCAGATTTTATTAATGCTAACATTTTTTCTAGGTTCGGGATGCCGAAAACCATCGTTAGTGACAGAGGAACCCACTTCTGCAATAAGGTGATGGAAGCTATGTTCAAAAAATATCACATCATGCACAAAGTTTCTACTGCTTACCATCCCCAAACCAACGGGCAAGCTGAAGTCTCAAATTAAGAAATCAAATTAATCCTAGAGAAAACTGTGCAGCCCAATAGGAAGGATTGGAGTGTAAGACTAGAATATGCATTATGGGCTTACAGGACAACTTAAAATACACCAATTGGAATGTCTCCGTATAGGCTAGTGTTTGGGAAGCCATGTTATGTTCCTGTGGAATTACAACATAAGGCATATTGGGTTATCAAAATATGCAACATGCACTTGGATGATACAGGAGTGCTTAGGAAGTTGCATCTTCAAGAGTTGGAAGAGATGAGGAATGAGTCATATCAAAATGTAGTGATATATAAGGAGAGGATGAAAGCTTTTCATGATAAGATGATTTCAAGGAAAAGCTTCTTGGTGAGCCAAAAAGTGTTACTATATCATTCCATACTCAAAGTCTTTCTAGGTAAGTTGTGTTCCCCTTGGGTTGGTCTGTTTGTTATCACTCATGTCTTTCTTTTTAGTGCAGTGGAGATATGGAGCCTTAAAACTGACAAGACATTCAGAGTGAATGGTCATCGCTTGAAGCTGTATTATGAGGGCTTCCAAATGGAGGATTTGGAGATGTTGATGGTGGAGTATGTGACTAGTATCACTTGATGCGAGCAATTGGAGGTCGAGCCAATGACGTTAAAAAAAGGCACTGTTTGGGAGGCAACTCAAGGGAAGTTAATTTCTATATTTTACATTTTCGCGTTTGCTATTTTTGTTAACTGCTCTATTTCCTAGATTTGATTTTACATTAAGGACAATGTAAGTTTTAATTATGGGGGTGGAGTATGCTAGTTTCTATGCATGTTTTTGAGCTTAACTGTGGCTTATGTGACTTCTTAGGCGGTTTTCAAAATCAAATGTACAAAATCAAAAATTTTCGTATTTTCGTTTTCTTTTAAGATTATTTAGTCATAATTAGAGCGTGAATTGACTAGAAAAATACATAGAAAAATTTGGCATGTACTTTTGCTCTTATGATTAATTAATGTACATTATCTTAGAAGAGTGGTGACTAGTGGTAGACAAAAACTGGTGAGGTTTTGAGCTATATTAGACTGACACATTCATATCAGTCTCACTGTTTTGTTTGTTATGAGTGATCTTCATGACATATACATCCTTACTTTGTGTTGAATTTCTATTTGAGACCACATTGTTTATCACATGCATGTTTATGAAAATGATTAGGCATTTTTTATTGATTATAAGCTACATTAGCCAAATAGCCTACCCATTTATGTGAATTCCCTTGGTAATCCCTTTTGAGCTCTATTAACCTTTTCTTTTGTATAAACCACATTATATCCACCTAACCAAATTTCCTACCCAAGCTTTAAAGCTAGTGGAGCATTTGTTAATTCTTGATGAATATGATTATGTAAAAGTCTAAGTGTGGGGATTTGCTTACATATGGGTTGGTTAAATTTGTTAAAACGTCATGTTATGAATCCTATGTTGATGCAGTTCCTTTTAATGTTAAAAAAAGAAAAAGAAAGAAAAGAAAAGAAAAGAAAAGAAAAAATGTTTAAATAAAAAAGTATGAAGGAGGTAATGCAATTGTTGTGAAAAGTCATTAATTAATAGTTTATCCTCCTTAAGTTGTATTGGTTGGATGTTTGAGTATGTGGCATTTGAAGAGGATGTTATGTTGGATGGAGCATTTTATTATGTTATGTTCATATGGTTTAGGATGTGAGAGCTAATTGACTTATGAAACATAGTTGTTGCATTCTTTATGGCTAATGGTACCTAGTTTTGAATGAATGCTAACTTGTGCGTTTTATTTTTCATTAAGTATTACTTTTGCTTCACTAGCTTAATGGTTTTCAAACTAAATGCATCCCACCTTATCCTTACCCATACTACAACCCTAGAAAAGTTCTTTGATTCATAATTATGCATGTGACTTTAAGTAGTGGAGAAATAAAATGATATGCAATGTTATGGATTGTTGTGATCGTGAGCGGTGTTTGAGTGCACCCATGGAAATATCTTGTTTAAACACTTTTTGTCCAAGTCTACCTCTAGATTACTCAATTTCTAGGGGTGGTGAATATTGATTGATCATGAGTATAAGCTTGAATGTTGAGTTTTTGCTATAGGTTTTGAAAGTTATTCATCTTTACTTATGATTATTTATCTTTGGAAGATTTGGAAAATAAATAACAATGTTGCTTTGTGATTTCGATTTTGACAATTTGCGCGAGGACGATAAAAAGCTATGTGTGGGGGAATTTGATATGTGTTTAAATGTTGATTTAGTTTATCTTCTACATTTAGTGATTAATGCCTTAGAAATGCTTAGGATACTCATTTTAGCTAATTTTTGATATTATGTACATTTCGAAAGTAAAAGAGCTAAAGTGACCCAAAAGCATGTTTATTGAAGTCATCTTCTTAATTTTCACTTGTCTTTATGGAACAACAAAGAAGAAGATTAGAGCAAGAGAAGGCAAGATAAAGCATCAAAGAATGGAATAAGTATAAAAGAATGAAGGATCAAATCACTCACGGTTGTGCATGTTTTCACACAGTCGTGAGGGTTGCTTCCAATTATTTAACCATTCAAGGTATAAGGCAAGCAAAGGGATGCACTTGTACGTGAATTTAATGGATAACATCATACAAAAATTGTGAAAACTGAAGGAGTTGGACAGCTACAGGAATGGAGGGTTGAAGTAAAGAAATGAAAGATGAAGACACCTAATGTGAGTGCATGGTGTCTCACTCACACTAGTTGTCCATTTTATCGCACGTACACACCAGCTATCCCATGCAAGATATTTGATAAAAAACAACGTGACAAGGCTAGGAGAATAAGACCAAAAGTGGACATCGAAAGTAAGGGTCATCTTCAGTTTTGGAAAAGAACACCTGTTTGTTATGATTCAAATTGAAAACCTAGCTACGAAATAAGAAAAGAAAAGAGAGGAAGTGTCAGCTGGAGGAGGGCTAAAGGGAGAACAAAACAAGTTACAGCTGAAAGAAGAAGGAAGACTGAAGGGGAGGTAACGCTGGATCATCTGTTTGGGTAAGCTATCTCTCCATGCTTCGAAGCTAGTTTTATCATAAAAAAAGAACGGAAAGGCTGCTGCATTGTAGAGAACAAAATGGGGAATGTAGGGGCTGAAATGTGAGAATCGAAGCTCCCATGTTTGTTGGTGAAGAAAACATGAAAGTTTAAGTGCTTCACTGAAGCTGGTTTTAACATGGCAGGAGAGGAGAAGAGAAGAGTTACGTGAATAGTAAGCATAGACCAAAAACTCCCATCTTAATTTGTCACATCAAGCTACAATGAAAGAGCATTAACATAAAAGAAACAAAGAAGAGAATAGTGGAGAGAGTGGCATGAGTAGTGGAATGGCCATAGAAACAAAAGAAGGGGTGGCGATAGGGAAGAGAAGAAGAGTGGCCGAGAACAAAGTGAGAAGAGAAGAGAAGAGTGAATAGTATAGATGGACCACCTTCTTTATTTGTCCCATCAATGAATAGTAGCAAAGGGAGAAGAAAGCAGTAGCGTGGAATAGAGAGAGGGCTAGGTGTTCATTTGGTTTTCACCATCGAAATGTAGAAGATGGCTCACACTTGGAATGTAAAAATGGAGATGAAAGGCTAGCTTCTCGATGCCAGTTCAACGGGAATATCGACGCCAAGTCACGATTAAGCTATTTTTATCACTTTAAGGTTGTAATTTCTTTTCGAATTGTTGTATTGTTGGTGTTGATTTGATTAGGTTTTGGGATGAATGATCTTAATACGTTATTTTGATTGTTTTATTTCAAACTTATTGCTAAAACATTGAATGTAATCCGTAATCGTTACTTTTGATGTTTGTGAGTAGCATCTAATGATCGTTAATCGTTAAGAACAACTTAACTTAGGTTCGATAACCCAAACATGTGAGGTTACTGCCTATATTGATCATTTTCTAATTCGTAATGTAGCTTTGAAATTGAATATAGATATCGTGTCCTAGGTTATTCGGTAGTTAGGTTTAATTAACGATCGTATCTTAATTAAACACGACCTAAGGGAAAATTGAGATTAGTAGAGAATTCTATTCGTCTCAGACGAATAATCCGAAGAGAGTTGTAAAGATGTTAGGATGATAGAATATGCTTGATTGTGTTTAGGTCGAGATTAGCCCTAGAACCGTACCTTACTTATATTTAACAATTTTCTCATTTTCGATTGCTTGTTTTAATTTGTTTTGATAGTTTACTTTTTATTTAATTTCTAAATTGCTTAAAAATCCAAAAACCCCCCCCTTTTATATTTTCCTTACATCAATTAATTTCGTTACGAAAATTAACTAAACATTCCCTATGGATTCGATCTTGACTCACCATAACTATAAATTTTAATGTGCAGAGTCAGGTAAATTTTACAGTGCACTCGACACGCGTTGTCAATTTATTTGAATCAGTCTTATTGTTTTAGTCATAACTCTACATAAAGACCTCTAAATTGGGTTATTTCAATTGGAGATGAAATTTAAGACATATCAATAAAAATCTCTAAAAGAGATCCCAATAGCTAAATGACATTGGAATTTGAGATTGAAATGTTGACCTGATGTTGCCCCTGCGTAGGAGTAATTTATGGTGTTTAGTGCATGCTTCATGATTTAAAAGTCCAAATGACATAATTTTTAATGATATAGAAACTAGAGATATAGATAAACAAATTTTTAGAATACCTAAAAACCAAAAATTAAGGAACAAGTAGAAGTATGAATTTTAGGCAGGGGATATAGCGGGAAGGAAATTGCACTATTTTGAGTTTATTTTTGTTTCCAATTTTTACTGAATCATATCAGAACCTTTTCAAATTTTTATGAAAGTTTTCAAACACTTAGAAATAAATGAAATAGGACTTACCATATATGAAGTGGGTGGTTAAACGTTGAAAGTTAAGATTGATTATAATGTATGCCAAAGGAAATTTACATGTATAGAGATTATTTATATGCATATTTATTACTTATATATGTATAGAACAATATAAGTGTGATTTTGATACCCTTCTAATAGTGGTAAGTATGACTTGTATGTATGAACACAAATATAGATTTTATGATTTTAAATGAATATCATGTGATTTGTGCCAATATAGTAATTATGAAATTGGCAAATGATTAAAGGAAAATGTTACATTGCTTGCTTCATTGTCTTGGTGATGGATAAATAGGCATGCCTATAGAGTTACAGTGCAGCTGCTACAGTTTGACACCAATGGTGTCTTCATTTCAAGACTATAGTGTCTCTACAGTTTGATGCCTTTAGGTATCTGTAGTTTGATACTTTCAGGTATTTGTAATTTGATATCTTTGGATATCTATTGTTCCTATTATCCACATCCATAGGAATGTGCAAGCCTAACACAAAAAGCAAATTAAATAGTTAAGAAATCCAGCATGACACCATGAATAATTGGTATTGATGAGCATTTGTATTTATTGTATTGATGATTTGTAATGATGAGCAGTTGTATTGATAATTTGTATTAATGAGCATTGAATGTCAATGTTTGCTTATAAATGTGAATTTATGATATATAAATAATACATTGAAGCATATTTGCATTATGTACCTTGATTAATTATGCATTTATAAATTTTGTGATATTTATGAATATATGTGCTTAGCGAATAACTGCTATAAGTGGTCATTCAAACTAAGTGTTTTCCTACTAAGCTTTCAAGCTTAGCACGAGTATTAATCCGTATAGGTTCAAGTAATAGAAGTGAGGCACAAGGATATCTGCAGGGACTTAGGCCAACTGTTAGTAGTAAAACTATTTTTGGATTGCATCTTTTTGGTTAAAGATGATTGTATTTGTAATAGTTTATAACTAAGAATTTTAATTATATGTAATATTTCTTTTGGATTATCATGTAAATGCAAAGATGTAATACTACTCTTAAATGATAAAAGTGATATGAAATTTTGTAATATGTATATGTACAGCATTGAAGAGACAAACATGTGATGACAGCCCCTATAAATGAATAGAAATGTATGTCATAATTGTTTATATAGGAATTTGGTTGCCATGTATGTGGGTGGTTATCGGTTCTGTATAGGGGGTGTTACAACTAATGTGTCTAGAGAGTGCATAACTCTCTATAAACATGTGCAACTTTAAAATTTAATCCTGAAACATAAAAATCTTGCACGTTGGCATTATAACACATGACATATTGCCCCTAAAGTTACCATTATGAATAATTCCCCCCTCAAGATGTTTAGTTTTGCTACCTAAAACACTCCAAAATTAAATTAAATTAATTAAAACTTAATCTAAATGAAAGCTAAAACAAACTCATGGGTTGTCTCCTATACAATGTTTCTTTACTGTCATTAACTCAACGTAACCTGAGTGTTTACCTTTATCCTTGGTTTATGGTTAGTGCCTTACTTCTACCCATTTCTCTGCATAGGAGTTTTGTAGATTGTAAGTAAGTCATTTGTTGTAAGGTAATAGAAAGGACATAATTTATCAAATTAATAAATCCAATTATATGCATTAATGCCCTTTTCATCGATAATCTCAAATTAATAAATCGAATTACATGCATTAATGCCCTATTCATCGATAATCTGTTAATAAAAGAGGGAATAACAAAACTCCCCGAATCATAGACTGACTTGAATACTTTGTCTTTGAGGACTCCATACTTAAAGTCACTATTAGTAGTTTCCTTATTTGGTTCCTCTACCAGTTTTTCCTTAACCTCCTTTGTACACTATTCTTCTCCTTCCTAGACAGAGGTTTCTAACTTATCTTCTTCAATTATCCTGTCACTCCTTTGCTTCCTCTTCTTGGACGGAGACTTCTTCTTCTTCCATAAACTCTTCTTGGAATGTCACTCCATTCATGAAGTCAACCATTTTTCTTATCTTCACTCTTAAATTTACATTGATTAGATTTCATTTCAGTAAGGAGTTACATTAATTTATTCGTAATTTTTGCTTCCTCTTCCTCTTCCTCTTCCTGTTCGTCTTCGGCTTCATCTTCTTGTGGAAGCTTGTCACAACTCCTAAGAGGGACTGTTATTCCATATTCTTCAGGATCTATTTTAATAAAACTTAGCAAACTCCCTTGCATGTCATTAGATATTATCTCTGCTAGCTAGTCAATCTGATTCACCAATTTTTGTATACGAGCCTCTGTTGCTTAATGCCTTTTTTTTGATTCTAGAATAAAATCAGCCATCATATCTTCCAGAGTTGGCTCGTTAACTGGAGGTATTTGGTGCTGTAAATATTCATCCAGAGCATAAGAGTTTCTCCATTCTGAGTTGTAGCTATTCCCGTATAGTGCACCTTGGGGTTGATTTTACATATTTAGTCACTCCCACATATAAGTTGGTGTTCGAAATTCATGATTGCAATAAGTATTCACACAAGAGTCGCAACATAATATAAACATCAATTGAGCCTCTGAAATTATGTGAGAACACCTCTCTCTCCCATATGGTGATGTTACAGGTTGAGAAGACATATTCTGGCTTCCATAAATGTATTGTCTGCTCTATCCATCCATTGTAAGTTGTGGCTATTACTTTAAATCTTAATATCCTAAAAATAAGTCAAAACCTAAACTCAAAATAGAGAAGTTTAAAAGACAATTAAATGAATAAGCTAAGAATACAATAAGATACAATAAAATAAAAATAAAAATAAAATAAATACAAAAAGTAATGACTAGAGTAATAGCATTTAGATGTTCCTAATATCAAAGTCCCTAACAATAGCGCCAAAAACTCGGTTGACTATTTTTGAAGTGTGTCAATATTGAAATAACCACAAATGCAGGTGTCGATCCTAGGAGGACTATGAGTACTAGTAATTACCATTATCTTATTATCTAGTATATAAAATTGGTTTTGATTTTTAATTTAAAAGAAAATAAAACTAAGCAAGTAAAATAAATGGGCAATAAGATTGAACAAAGAAATAAAGATGCACTTAGTAAACTATCGATATTAGAAAATTAGTATCTAGGTTTTGAATCCCCCTAAAACCTTAATAGATGTTATTTTTTATTGATTTATTAGACCATGAAGATTCCTATGGTATGTTAATAGCTGACTTTAAGTTTAATAACAACTAATCCCAAGGTGTTCAATCGAATTACCTAAGTTAAAGTTTATAGGATTGTTTTACCAATTTTTGAATCTCTCTATCAGGTTCGACCATAATCTGAAAGATTTATATCATCCTATTTCTAGAGTCGCAATCAACTCCTTCTAATTATGGTAAATCTATTCAAACAAGGATTTCTCAATCTCTATGTTATGAAATCAGATTATGATCTAATATTCTAGATCTATTAGAGCATAAATAAAAGACATAATTAGATCACACTATATCAATCAAACCAATTGCATTAATAAAAGAATCAAAACATATTAAAATATCAATGTAAGATTCATCTAACCTAGACACTAAGGCTATGTTTGGTTGGACATAAGGTTTTCAATGGAATGGAATATAATGAAATAGAATAGAATAAAATAGAAGGGAATGGAATGTAAATAGATGTAATATTAGAAAATTGTTGTTTGGGAGAGATGAAGGGTTCATAATGTAATATAGTGAAATGTTGTTTAGAAAAAGGGTTTATAATGTAATATAGTGAAATGTTGTTTATCATTTTACTTTCCATCCAAAACCTCCCAAATCGGAGGTTACTTATTTTTACTGTTTGATATGCAATTGGATGTAATGTAAAACCCTCCCCTTCTATCATATTCTATTCTATTCCATTCCATTATCAACCGTCATCCCAAACGATGGAATAATATTACATTCTATTCCATTGAATTAATAACTACCCAACCAGACATAGCCTAAAGGAATTTAGTTACATATAATTGAAGACAAAATCAAACAATAACACCCCTATTGAATATTCTTGAAAGTAGAGGTTAGATTGTTTATGTGTGAACCTGTTACTAGAATTTTGAACACAATCCGTAATTGTTGTGTTTGGATATTGCTAAAATCTTTAATATAATCTGTAATTGTTATGTTGAGATTTATTTTTGGCAACTAATAGCTTCAGATCATTAAGGATACAATTTGTAATTGTTGTGTTTTTTATTGGTGTTGAATCATTAGGGATAATAACCTAGGTTAAATGACATGAGTGTTGTTCCCTTGATTAATCTATTTTCCTAATTCACAATTCAGTTGTCCAATTAAATCTAGAAAGCTTATTCTAGATTGTTTGATAGTTAAGTTTAATTAACGAGTGTCTTTTAATTAAATAGGACCTAAGGGTCAGGGTTAGTAGAGCTTGTGGTTAACCTACAATTAATAATTGCTAGGAGAGGTATAAGAACAACAATTCAATATATTATGTTTAGTTGTGAGTACACCAAGATTGAACCGATGACCGGGTCCTTAACGCATTCATCACTTTTCTCATTTTTGAATGTTTAATTTTTTTCCCTTAGTTTAGTTTCATTAACCCTAATTTTCCCTTAGGTCATGTTTAATTAAGAAGAGCTTGTTAATTAAATGTAGCTATCAAACAACCTAGAACAAGATCTTTAGATTTAATTAGACAGCTGCATTACAAGTTAGGAAAACAGATTATTCAAGGCGACAACCACATAAGCTCAGGTCATTTAACCTAGGTTATGTTATCCTTAATGATTTGACACCAACAAGAAACATGACAATTACGGACTATATCCCTAATGATCTGAAACCATTAGTTGTCATAAACAAATTTCAACATAACAATAACATATTAGATTGAAGATTCTAGTAATGGGTTTTTAATAAAATGATATAATGAACGCATTAAAATTATCTTTTCATAATACCCAAATAATAAATATAAGATAACATAATCAATTCCTAAGAGAGAAATAACAACAAAGACAATGAAAGATATACTTAATCGTCTTCGGCATCGATATCACCTCCGAACTGGGTCCAAAAAGCCTAGCCTTCCATAGGTCTCCAAAGGAAGAGAGCTTTGTCCCTCTTCATTCTCTTCGTCTCTCGAAACCCATTAAAACAATTCATCAAACCTTTCATAATGTTTTTGCCATCACATGTTCTTTTTATACTAAAAAGTAAGGTTTTCTGTTGCCAAGTGTGAAAGTCATGAGCCTAACTTGGTGTGTCACGCCCATGAAACACCTGTCATGGGCGTGAGACACATCTCATGGCCATAACAACATGCTTCTTCAATTCTTTTTGGCATTTTATTGTCTTTTCTTGCTCTAATCTTTCTTTTTCTTGTTCTATAAAAATAAGTGAGTGTGATTTTTAAAAAGACAGCTCAAATATAGTACTTTCAACTCATTTTAGTTTTTTTTTCTTTTAGAATTGTACCTAAAACTAAATATGAACTAAAGTGAATGGATTAAGCATTTCATATTATTAATCATTAAAGGTTATGAAATATTTATAATCAATTAAGCATATTCACCTCTTCAGCAATGAGACAAAGAAATTGGGCGGCGAAGTAAGGGTGGTTGTGAGTTGGTTGTGCCCGATTAGAGAGCTTGCCCAATATGTCATAGAGGACGATGATATGGATAGATATGGAAGTGTTGAGCTTGTTGAAAGTCTCATTGTGTTGTGTTCAACAATTACAATTAATTGTTGATTGTATTGGTCAGTGAGCTTAAAGATTTGGTCATCAACAACCTTGGCATGTGTAACCATTCCTTCGGTAGTCATAGTTCTCCCAACGAAAGTACCAAATGATGCTAGCAATTTCTAGGGGGGAGAAGAAAGTTGGGAATTTGCTGGTCTATCGTTAAAAGAGGAAGAAAAAAAGATAGAATTCCTACTATTGCAGCGACAACATATTCACTTAATTATTACAAAATCACACCTCTCACACCTTTTAGGAGACAAAATAATCATTGTATTTTAGCGGCATTTTTCTGATCTAAGTTGTCCTGCTTCTTGAACTCTGGCCTGCAACAAAGACTCATTATAAACCCTAGACTTTTCAGTTCTGGAATATTTTTGAAGTGTCTTCATGGGTGGAAGGTTTTCAGTTCGAATTCTATAAAGTTCCTCGAGTGTTTTCAAGTGTTAAGAATTGGGTCTAATAATCAATTAGATCCATTCAATCGTTTAATGCTTCCAAACCAAAGTCGTCTAGTGATTACAATTGTTGGATTACTGGAACAATCTCAGGGTGCATTACTACAGGAGTAGTGCTTGAAGTGTTGGGCCACCAAGTCCAAGCCTTATATTAGATAAAATCTTATCAAAGCTCTAAACCTCGAACTCATGTCTGTTCTAATCAGAATCGCCATCCCAGCTCTCCCTTTGCCCCATCATTTGGTAAATTCATTCTGCTTCATGTTAATGCGCTGCAATACATGTTCTTCTTGATCATAGTAAAATATTTCGATTTTGTTTTCTTTGTGTAATTGTAGTTTGTTCTAATTGCTACGTTGCAATTCCTTCTCAGGGTTTTAATGACCACCCCTGCGTCTCCATGCGGATTTCAAGGCTATTTCATTTGAAAACGTCGTCCCTTTATCAGAAACCATCTCGAAGATTTTGCTCCGTTAACAGTGATAGCGATGTGAGTCTCGTTTTCTCTTTTAACTAATGAAGATTCTTTACTTCTTGGATCATACTCTTTCTTCCTCTTCGCTCTAGTAGAATCTTGGCTTACCCATGTGTAGTACATGCCAAGTTGCATTATTTATGAGGATAATTTTCAAAATGTCCTTCTGTTTGTATAGGTTTTTGTTTGACAGTTTCATCTATCTGATTTCTGCATAATCTTCCGTTTCTTCACTTAATCCGAATTACTTACAGCGGTATTGTTTGCTATTAACTTGCTCTATCTTCCCAGTAATTAAAGTCTAATCATCTTTCTTTCGTTCTCGTTCAGAATTGCATTATATGAACCGGAATGTGTGATCCTTCTTGAATGTCGGACATACCTTTGGAAACATGCCTTGAAAGCCTGACATACCTTTCTCGTCTTCATTTTGCTCCCAGTTTCCTTAAACTAATTTTTCCCCCCCTTTTCTAGTTTTATCTGGTTTGAGTGCTTGAAAAATGATACATGCTAATTCTGATTAATATGTTCTCCGTGCATTTCTTTCAAATCAAATAATAACGTCTGAATTAAGCTTATGTTTGCTTTTTGCTCTCAAGGCTAGACTTATGGGCTGTCAGTTTCTCGCGACAACTCTCCTAAACATGAAGGTACTTTAAGTTTTTAACTGGCACAAACAGGAAGTTTGTTGTATACACAATTCCCCGTTATTTGCAAATGGCCACTTCTGACATTCTGGACTCTGGTCATGTGTGTGAAATGTAATAACATTTTCACCCTCTTTACTTTTTTTTTCCTTACTACTCTTATGTTTTTCAGGTTCAGCAGATGAGAATGAGTCTAGTCAAAAATCAGTCACATCTAATGAGTACTTACTGCTAGCCTTAATGTGTTTTTAGTTATTTTTTATGACTACTTGTTTTCCCAATGACATGACGATGCCAAGAAGACTGTGCTCCTGCTTTCATTCTCATGCTGAAGCAAAGTAAAATGCCTACGCTTCTAAATTAACTTTCTGAAGATGGTCTTTTAAGGATAATTTTGTTTATTCCTTATATAATCATGCATTCTTTCATCCTTCAAACACGATGATATGAACTAAATGTATGTGGAGATTATTATCTTCAGAATCCATTGTGGTTCAGCTCAATGTTTCATGCTACACCTGAAAGACAAATTTCCTGTGTAAATTTCATTTTTTCCTCTATAAAGAACTGTGAAATTTTAATTTTTAAACGCTCGTGAAGTTTCGTGATCCGTAGGTATGATTATTGTAGTTCCATTTCATTATAATTTCTCAGTATCATTGGTTAACTTGTCAGAGTGTTGACGAGACTAAAGCGATATGGAATTTCTGGAGTATTGGCTTATGGACTTTTAAATACTGCATACTATCTTACGACATTTCTCCTGGTGTGGTGAGTCAATACTTTCTACATTTGATGAGTTAATGCATTATGAAACAGAGAAAAAAGAATATAGTCCTATCTGACTGTAGTAGGTAAAAGTTTTATATGTGAAAGTTCTAGGATTTGTCACTGAATTGCTATAGTGTGTTGAACCAACAAAGGTATCATGAACAACCGTAAGCAAGATCGAATTAAACAGTGACTTGCTTTAGTGCAGAGAAGAGTCCGAATTGCTTCTATTCTTTTCCCCTTATAAATTTCATTCTGTGGATCTCCTTTTGACCAAATCAAGATTGAGGTTCTTCGTCTTTTAGTGTAAGGAACTACCTTATCTTGAAATGTGTGTGCTTCTGGCCGTTACGTTGTAAGTGGCTGGGAAGGTGTCTGTTTGACAAAATTATCTTTTTCTTTGTGCTTCTCTAGCATTTCTTGACGAATACTTAGCAAAATGCAGTTCCGTTGCAAACATAGTTTTATCCTTCAGACGTCATAGTAATATTGCCTCACTTTATTTATAGGCTTTATGTTGTTCCTGCACCTGGAAAACTGGGATTTTTGGCTGCTGTAGAAAGGTAATACTTTATCTTGTAGCTGGTGTGAGATGAAAACTGACACTCAGCTGCTTAGCAATTGTCAGGTTTTTCAAAGTGATGGCTATGGTGTGGGCTGGTAGTCAAGTTACTAAGCTTGCTAGAGTTGGAGGGTTAGTTCCTTGTAATCCCATTTTGTTCCCTCCACTACTCCTAAGTTCTGATGCTCTGATTCTCAGTGATATTTATTTCCCTTACCAATCTATTTTTTGTAAACACAGCTAGTCTTTAAAGCATTCATGTATTGTCTGTTGATTGCTCACAGTACAGCCATGAAACAAGAAGACTTGAGTCAATTATTTAGTTCTTGATTTTGATAACCTAAGTTTAGGAAAATAGTAGTTGACTCATCATTTCTTCTTTGGAGTCATTGAATTAACCTTAGGAGTTTAAAAGGGCTACAAAGTTATAAGATAGTGTTGTAAAGTTTGTATGATGAACATTAATGATTCCGGAGTTCTGGTGCATGAGATGTTTACTTTACCTGAGAAGATAAAACATATTGTGGAAACAGTATTTAGAATAGAAGAAAATGATGACTGAAGAAAGAAAGTGGAGAAATCCTTGTAAGTCATGGGGTATCGCTGTTGTCAAATTCTTCTTTGCATTCAAGAATCAAATCATGACAAAATGGTTTGACTATTTGTTAAAAACCTTTAATATAGTTATTGACTTACATAGTCTTCGTTTCAGGGCCCTTGCTCTTGCACCTTTTGTGGACGGAGGACTCTCATGGTTCACCATTAAA
>JAOQMS010000007.1:418579-439966 GCA_027563885.1 Erythroxylum longipes
TAACATATGTCATATAATCTTACTAACATTAACATAATAATAACTCCAAAAATTAAATTCATCAAAACCTCATAATTTATTTAAATCATGCTTAATTTAAGAAAAAAACTGGGGGCCAACAGTCTACATTTTACTTAAACCGCACAGTAAAAGGAGGGGGTGTGAATAGTAAATTGGACCAACAATTAATTATCACGTCAAGATAACAATATCTAGTAGGAGGAGAGAGCAGTAGCGTGAAATACAACAGAGGTAGAGGTGTTATGTTTTCCTACTTTGTTATTTGACCACCGAAGCATGGCTCATGCTTAAAGCATAAAAATGGAGATGGAAAGCTAGCTTCTCAACCTCGGTTCAATGGGAATATTGACGCCAAGTCATGGTGAAGCTATTTTTATCATTTTAAGGTTGTAATTTCTTTTTAGATTGTTGTGTTGTTGCTGTTGATTTGAGAATGATCTCAATACGTTACTTTAATTGTTTTATTTCAAACTTATTGCTAAAACATTGAACGTAATCCATAATTGTTACTTTTGATGTTTGTGAGTAGCATCTAATGATCCTATATCGTTAGGAATAACATAACTTAGGTTAGATAACCTGAACGTGTGAGATTACTGCTTATATTGATCGTTTTTCACTTCATAATGTGACTGCCAAATTAAACCTATAGATCATATCCTAGGTTATTCAATAGTTAGGTTTAATTAATGATCGTTTCTTAATTAACCAAAACCTAAGGGAAAACTGATATTAGGAGGGCATTCTATTAGTCTCAAATCAATAATCTGAAGAGAGTTGTAAAGACGTTAGGATGATGAAATATGTGTTGATTGCAAAACCAATTACTTATTTTACGCTAAAAACTGCAAGTATATAGGTTGTTACTTATAGTAAAAAGCATATATCGTCTCAAATTGTTCTTATGCACCCCTTAATTCAGGTTATGCTTTGTTTAAGACTCAAATTAGAATAATAACTGAAAACTAAACTAAATCAAATCAAACTAGCAACAATCGAATAATGTAACGATGTAAATCAGTTAAGAGAATCAATCAAGTTATGAGAGAGAGGATTTTACCTATCATTAATGCTAATCTAGCCTTTTATATGTTTATGGGGTGTTGGTTCTAGA
This sequence comes from Erythroxylum longipes, assembly GCA_027563885.1. NCBI lineage: Eukaryota > Viridiplantae > Streptophyta > Magnoliopsida > Malpighiales > Erythroxylaceae > Erythroxylum > Erythroxylum longipes. The sequence continues at coordinate 419,715 of JAOQMS010000007.1, forward strand.
AGATCATAGGGTTGATTACTCTCTCTTGAGTTATAACCGTTCCTTAAATTGTAAACCCTAATCAAATTATAGACTTGCAATCTCTCAATTCATAAATTACCCACAATTCTAATTAGCTCTAAAGTTCTTTAATAAACAATCAAGTTTTGGATGGGATCTCTCTCCATGAAATCACCTACTAAAGTGATTAAGCTGTCAATTAGATTGCCTAACTCTCATTAATCCAACCTAATCATTTTTATCTGGTTCACCCTCTTAGTTTGTTAATGAAACATGCAAATACATTAATTAATCACAACACCTAAATCAAGGAACACAATTCAGCTAGATTAACATTAAAAATAAGCAAAATACTAAAGGTAAAGTTAGAACATCATGAATAACTCAAAATCGATATCCATACAACCCATCTTAATCTTACACATTAAATGAATAAAAAGATAAATGGTAAGGAAATGAAACTCAGGTTGAATGATTCAGGAAAGCAGCGGCATCGACAGATTACCTATTTCGGGAAGCTTTAACATTGGAACCCTCCTCTTCTTCCTCTTCTTCTTCTCTCTCTCTCTCTCTCTTTTGAGTTTCCAAATGTAGGTAGAATGTAGAGTCCCACTCTAGGGTTATATCATAATCCTTTTATATCTTTACCAATTAAGGTAACCCTAGTATCTATTTGGGATCCAAAATGTCCCTCAAAAACTTAAATCTGAAAGTAACTCCATTTCTGTCTACGCGTAGGCCACGATCGTAGCCTTTAATGCATGATCGTGGTCTGGTTATCTACTCTCTGTCACGACCATGCAAATCCCCCATGATGGAGGCCCTATGATTTAACTTCTGTCACAATTATGACATATTTGCCACGATCGTGACCCTATGTTAGTGCTTCTATCACAATCGTGGTAGGTCCCCATGATTGTGGCCTTATCTTTTGGTTCGGGTCCCCTCTGAAACTCTTCCAAATGCCCTAAAACACTAACAAATTCATCATAGCACCTCAAATATATTAAATTGAAGCTCAAAAACATGTTCTCACCCAAAGAAAACTTAAAACACAAATGTTTATGAACTAACACAATTCTTAAGCTAAACACACACTAAACAATCAACTTAACTATCAAACATATATCAAATTACCTATAAAAATACAATGCAATCTACAACTATCAACATGCTTGATCGTGTTTAGGTAGAGATTGAACCTAAAACCAGACCTTACGATATTTGGCAGTTTAATCATTTTCGATTGCTTGTTTTAATTTGTTTTTTATAGTTTACTTTTAATTTAATTTCTAAATTACTTTAAATCCACAAACCCCCCTTTTTAGATTTTCCTTGCATCAATTAATTTCGTTAGGAAAATTAACTGAACATTCCCTATGGATTCGATCCCAACTCACCATAAACACAAATTTTAGTGTCCAAAGTTAGGTAACTTTTGCAGTGCACTTGACAAGCGTTGTCAAATTTTGGTGTCGTTGCTGAGGAGTATGATAGTTAATGTTTTGTGAATCTATTTGCTTATATTTTTATTTTTGATTATTTGTTAACTTTTAAAATTTTGTAAGTGTTGGTCTATGGTAGTGACCAGATCTATAGAGAAATTGAGCAACTTGATCCAGAGATCGAGAGAATACTATGAAGGTTAAGAAGAGAAGCAAGAACATCTTCAGTAGTAGACCCAGAACCTAAATCTTAAGCAATTATGACAAATCTGAGAACGTTAAGAGAATTGGTTGCACCAGACTTAAAACCAAAGACACCTATGCATTACATTTCCAATTTTTGCTGAACATGTTACCTTTGAGTTAAAATCTGGATTAATTCATTTGAGTTAAAATCTGGATTAATTCATTTGTTACCCAATTTTCATAGTCTTACCAGTAAGGGTGCACACAAGCATCTTAAGGAGCTTGATGTGGTTTGTTTGAGCATGAAGCCTCCCGAGGTGACAAACGAGCAGATCATATTGAGATCCTTCCTATTCTCACTCAAAGATGCAGCGAAAGATTGGCTGTTTGATTTATCAGTGGGGAGCATAAATACTTGGTTGGAGATGAAGAGACAATTCTTAGAGAAATATTTTTCGGCCTCAAAGACAACAAGTACTCAGAAGGAGATATGTGGCATTAAGCATCATAATGGAGAATCTCTTTATGAGTAATGGGATCAGTTCAAGAAGTTACGTGTCAGCTTTTCGTACCACACCATACCGGAGCAACTTCTCATCCAATATTTCTATGAAGGATTGTTACCGAAGGAGAGGAGTTTGGTTGATGCAGCGAGTGGTAGGGCACCTAACAAGAAGACTTCCATTGAAGCCAGGATATTACTTGAGCAAATGGCTGCTAACACCTAACAATTCATCACTCGCAATGATGTTCGATGAGCAAACAAGGTAAGCACTTCATCCATTGAACATCATTTAGATGAACTCACATTTTTTGTGAGACAGATTGCAATTGGACAGGCACAAGTGAAAGTGTGAAAAATATGTTCAAACACGAGCGATCCAACTAATGAGTGCCCAACATTACAGGAAGGAAGTATAGAGTATATGAATGTTGTAGGAGGAAACTTCCCAAACCAATACAACCTGTACTCGCAGACGTCTAACCCAGGTTGGAGGGATCACCCCAACTTGAGTTATGGACGAAACCGACAGTAAAATTTCTTCCAAAATCGATCATAAGGAGAGTAAGGATTTCAAATAATGTAATAAGGAGCACAAGGAGATTCTTCTTCCAGTTCAGGTACATCTTTAGAAAACCTTGTTAATAATCTTGCTGTTAACATTCTGCAATTTCAACAGGATATGGAGTAGTTACAACAAAGTGTGCAACAACTTAATCAGAGTGTACAACAAATCCATCAGGAATCAAAAGCAAGCACACAAAATTTGGAAAACCAAATAGGTCAAATGGCAGTGAGGCTCAATTGCCTAAGCCGAGGTTAAACTCGAAGAATGTCAGTGCTATAACCCTGAGGGGTGGAAAGGAGATTACGCCTAAAAGAAACCAATCAAGGATTGCTATCGAGGAAGAGGTAGAGGAGGAATTGGGAAAGGAAGAAAATTCGTCATTGAGTATGAAGGTAAATTTCAAAAGTCCCAAATATTATTAAAACTAACCGTCCCCCTTTTCTTAGCAGATTGACAAGACCAAACAAGGAGGAGAAAGATAGAGAGATATTGGAGACTTTTCGAAAGGTGGAAGTCAATATACCTTTGCTCAAGGCAATCAAGCAAGTACCAAGGTACGCCAAATTCCTCAAAGAACTGTATACACATAAGAGGAAACTGAGGGGTGATGAGAAAGTGATGATGGGTGAGAATGTGTCGACGGTATTTAGAAAGAAGATGCCTTCAAAATGTCAGGATCCAAGTATGCTTACCATTTCTTGCAAAATTGATAATAATGTGATCAATGGAGTTATGTTAGATTTGAGTGCTTCTATTAATGTGATGCCTCATTCGATTTATGCTTCTTTGAATTTTAGCCATTGAAAGAAACTAGTGTAATCACACAACTGGCTGACCGCACTAATGCTTATCTTGATGGTGTGGTTGAGGATGTTTTGGTGAAGGTGAATAAGTTAGTGTTTCCTACAAATTTTTATGTTGTGGATATGAATGATGGCACCTCTTGTAATCTAAGACCTATCTTATTGGGGAGACCATTTCTTAATATGACTCAAACTAAGATAGATGTTTATAAGGGCACCCTCACAATGGAATTTGATAGGGAAGTGATTCATTTCAGTATTTTTATTCCATGAAACATCCTCCTAGTGATCATTGTGTTTTTTCTGTTGATGTGATTGATGCTTTAGTACAAGAAATGTTCAAATTAAGTTGCAGGGATCATTGAGGAATGGTTTTAACACAGGATATGGAAGCAGAAGCCAACACTGATGTTAAGATGCAAGAAGAGCTTACGGAAATGACAGCTGCCTTGGATTCATTGGAAAGTTCTCTAAAAGGTATGATTTAGCTTTTATATAACTTCTATACAACTAATTGAAGCTCACCAAAAGTTGTTACCTTCTGATGTGCAGGCACCAGAATTGGAATTGAAGCCACTCCCTACACATCTGAAGTATGCCTATTTAGGAAATAGGCAGACTCTCCCAGTTATCATTTCGACATAATTGACTTCAAATCAAAAGGAGAGGCTGGTTCAAATGCTGAGAGAGCATAACAAGGTCATCGGGTGGACTATCGCAAATATCCAAGGGATAAGTCCTTCTATATGCATACATCGTATTTTATTGGAGGAGGATGCAAAATCCATAAGGCAAGCTCAGTGTAGGCTGAATCCTCCAATGATGGAAGTTATGAAGAAAAAGGCGATAAAGTTTCTTGATACTGGTGTTATCTACCCAATTTCTGACGGTAAGTGGGTAAGTCCTATGCAGGTGGCTCCAAAGATGTCTAGAATCACTGTTGTGAGAAACTAGGAAGGTTAGTTGGTTCCCACCTGACTGCAAATCGAGTGGCAAGTATGTACTGATTATAAAAATTTAAACCCTGCTACTCATAAAGACCATTTTTCCCCTTCCTTTTATTGATCAGATGCTTGAGAGATTGGCTAGTTATGATTATTATTTCTTTTTAGATGGCTTTTCAGGTTATCTTCAGATCCTAATTGTACCAGAAAATAAGGAGAAGATCACATTTACATGACCATTTTACATTTTCCTATCGAAGGATGCCATTCAAATTATGTAATGCACCTACCACATTCCAAAGGTGTATGGTAAGCATTTTTTACGAATATGTTGAGAAGATTATCGAGGTATTATTGGATAATTTTAGTGTGTTTGGATCTTCTTTCGATGAATGTCTTAATAATCTTTCCATTATCTTATAACGATGCGTAGAAACTAACCTTCTGTTAAACTAGGAAAAATGTCATTTTATAGTGGATCAAGGTATAGATTTAGGCCATACGATATCTACTAATGGTATTGAAGTAGACAAGTCCAAAGTTTATCTTATTTCTTCTTTACCTTACCCCCTCTACTATTTATCTTATTTCTTCTTTACCTGATCCCTCTACTGTGAGAGAAGTACGTTTTTTTCTTGGGCAAGCAGGTTTTTATCAAAGGTTCATTAAGGACTTTTCGAAGATAGTTGTTGTGCAAGCTTATTTAACAAGATGTCTCCTCGAGTTTAATGAGAAGTGCAAGGAAGCATTCAACAAACTTAAGATGCTTCTGACATCCCCACCAATGATTCAACTGCCAAATTGGAACCTCCCCTTCGAGATCATGTATGATGAGAGCGATTATGCAATGAGGACAATTTTAGGACAAAGAGTGGGAAAAGCTTTACATGCCATCTACTATGCTTTAAAAACTCTAAACCCAACTCAATTGAATTATTCCACTACTGAAAAAGAATTGTTATCTATGCTTTTCACTTTGGAAAAGTTCTAATCATATTTGCTTGGTGCTAAAGGTATTATTTATTCTAACCATGCAGCTTTTTAATACTTGCTCACAAAGAAAGAAGCAAAACCGAGGCTGATCAAATAGATTCTACTCCTTCAAGAATTCAACTTGGAGATTAGTGATAAGAAGGGGGTAGAAAACGTGGTGGTGGACCTTCTTAACCATTTGATAAAGGAAGAAAATGATATCCCTCTATGAGAAACCTTTCGAAATGAACAATTATTTTCTGCCAATGTGACACCACCATGGTATGTAAACATTGTCAATTTTTTAGTTACTAAAAAATTACCTATTGGTTTGTCAAAGGCTCAAAGGGATAAGCTATGGAGTGAAGCGAAGTATTTCTTATAGGATGACTCATATCTTTGGAGGCACTGCGCAGATTAAGTTATCAGGAGGTGTGTACCGACAAATAAATCATCATCAATTTTAGCCTTCTGTCATTCACACACTTGCGGAGGACATTTTAGAGTTAAAAAGGACAACTCATAAAGTTCTAGAGAGCGGCTTTTACTAGCCAACATTGTTCAGAGATGCATATACCTTTTGCAAATCCTGTGATAGATGCCAACGGTCAGGTAACCTGTCCCGTAAGGATTAATTGCCATAAACTCCTTTACTTTTCTATGAAAATTTTTACATTTGGGGCATTGAATTTACGGGACCTTTCCTTCCATTTTTTGGCTTTACTTATATATTTCTTGCGGTTGATTATATATCAAAATAGGTGTAAGCCAAAGCCACTAAGACTAATGACGCAAGGGTTGTTGCAGATTTTGTTAAAGCTAACATTCTTTCTAGGTTTCAGATACCAAAAGCCATCGTTAGCGATAGAGGAACCCAAATTCTGCAATAGGGTAGTGGAAGCAATGTTTAGAATATATCACATCACGCACAAGGTTTTTACTGCTTACCATCCCCAAACCAACGGGCAAGCTGAAGTCTCAAATCGAGAAATCAAGTTAATCTTGGAGAAAACCGTGCAGCCCAATAGGAACGATTGGAGCATACGACTGGAAGATGCACTATGGGCTTACAGGATACATACAAAACACTAATTGGGATGTTTCCGTATAGGCTAGTGTTTGGGAAGCCATGTCATCTTCCGGTGGAACTACAACATAAGGCATATTGGGCTATCAGAAGATGCAACATGAACTTGGATAATGCGGGATTGTATAGGAAGTTATAGCATCAGGAGTTGGAAGAGATAAGGAATGAGTCAGATCAAAATGTAATGATATATAAGGAGAGGATGAAAGCTTTTCATGATAAGATGATTTTAAGGAAAAACTTCTCAATAGGCTAGAAAGTGTTGCTATATCATTCCAAACTCAAACTCTTTCTAGGTAAGTTGTGTTCTCGTTAGGTTGGTCTGTTTGTTATCACTCTTTTCTTTTCTTTTGGTGCAGTAGAGATATGGAGCCTCAAAACTAACAAGACATTCAGAGTGAATGGTCATCTCTTAAATTCGTATTATGAACAGAGGATATAGAGGTGTTGATGCTGGAGGATGTGATTGGTGTCACTTGAAGCACGTAACTGGAAGTCGAGCCAACGACGTTAAACAAAGGCATTACTTGGGAGGCAACCTCAGGGGAGTTAATTTTTGTCTTTTACATTTTTTGCATTTGTTATTTTTTTGTTAACTACTCCATTTCTTGCATTTGATTTTACATTGAGCACAATGTAATTTTTAAGTGTGGGGGTGGGGTATATTAGTTTTTATGCATGTTTTTTAGCTTAATTGTAGCTTATGTGACTTCTTAGGCGGTTTTTAAAATCAAACGAACAAAATCAAAATTTTTCTTATTTTCTATTGCCTTTAAGATTATTTAGTCATAATTAGAGTGTGAATTGATTAATAAAATCCATATGAAAATTTGGCATGTACTTTTACTATTGTGGTTTATTAATGTGCATTATACTTATAAGAGCGGTAACTAGTGGTAGACAAAAACCAGTGAAGTTTTGAGTCATATTAGATTGACACATCTATATTACTCTTATTGTTTTGTTTGTTTTGTGTGACCTTTATGACATATACGTCCTTAATTTGTGTTGATTTTCTATTCGAGACCATATTTTTATCACATGCATTTTTATGAAAATGATTAGGCATTCTTTGTTGATTACAAGCTACATTAGCCAAATAGCCTACCCAACTATGTGAATTTTCCTTTGCTAACCCCCTTGAGCTTTATTATCCTTTTCTTTTGTATAAACAACATTACATGCACCTAACTAAATTACCTAATTAAGTCTTAAAGCTAGTGAAGCATTTATTAATTATTGATGAACATGATTGTATAAAAACCTAAGTGTGGGGGTATGCATACATGTGGGTTGGTTATATTTGCAAAAATTCCATGTTATGAATAACATATTGATGTAGCTTCTATCACTTCTACTTTTGAAAAAAAAAGAAAAAAGAAAAAAAGAAAAAAGCGAGTTTGAATAAAAGTATCAAGGAGGAAATACCATTATTGTGAAAAGTTGTTAATAGTTTATCCTCCTTAAGTTCTATTGACTGGGTGTTTGAATATATTGCATATGAGGCGAGTGTGGTTTTGGATAGAGCACTTTTTATGTTATGTTCATGTGGATTAAGGTGTGAAAGCTTAATTGAGTTGTGAAACATAATTGTTGCATTCTTCATAGTTGACGATACCCAGTTTTGAATGAATTTTAACTTGTGCACTTGATATCTCATTGAGTATTACTTTTGCTTCACTGGCCTGATGGCTTTTTATACCACATTAACCAAAATACATCTCACCTTACCTTTTCCTACATTACAACCATAGAAAAGTCCTTTGATTTATGATTATGCATGTGACTTTTAGTGGTGGAGAAATGAAATGATATGCAAAGTTGTGGGTTGTTGTGATCATAAATGGTATTTGAGTCTACCCATAGAAATATCTTGTTTAAACACCTTTTGTCTAAGTCTAGCTCTAGATCACTCAATTTCTAAGGGTAGTGAATACTAATTGATCATGAGTGGAAGCCTTGAATGTTGAGATTTTGCTTAGGTTTTGGAAGTCATTCATCTTTACTTATGACTATCTATTCTTAGGAAAATTGGAAAATGAATAAAAGTTTTGGTTTGTGATTTTGATTTTGACAATTTTCCCAAGGATGGTCAAAGGCCAAGTATGGGGGAGCTTGATATGTGTTTAAATTTTGATTCATTTGATATGCTACACTTAGTGATTATTGCCTTAGAAATGCTTAAGATACTGACTTTGATTCATTTGTGATTTTAGGCATAATTTAGAAGCAAATAAGTTAAAGTGAGTCGAAAGCACGAAATATGGACTATTTTCTAAAGATTAATTTTCACTTGTCTTCATGGAGTAAGAGGAAGAAATTAAAAGACAAGAGGAAAACAAGAAAAATGGAACAAAACGAAGAAGAATCATAAAAAGCAATACACGTGCATATTTTTTCTATACAAAAACGTCAATTTAATGGAACAGAAAACGGTAGCTAATTAAGCATAAAACAGCAGCAGCTAGTAAGGGGCAACACATGTAGGGTAAATATCTGTGTTAAATGCAGACAATGTCTGTGCACGCAGATGTTATGCGTTCCTGCGTTAAACACAAGCGTTATGCCTTAAACACACAATGTAGGCATTATGCGTTAAATGCTTAAAGGCATGGTCTACGTTTTACTTGGAATGCACATTAAAATAGGGTGTGTGAACAGTAAATTAGACCAACAATTAAATTTTCATGTCAAGATAATAGTAGCTAGCAGGAGGAGAGAGCAATAGCATGAAATATATCAGAGGTGAAGGTGCTAGGTTTTCCTTCTTCGTTCTTTCACCATTAAAGTATGGAGAAGATGGCTCATGCTTGGAGCATAAAAATGGATATGGAAAACTAGCTTCCTAATTCTGGTTCAATGAGAATAACGACGCCAAGCCACAGTTAAGATATTTTTATCATTTTAATGTTATAATTTCTTTTCGGATTGTTATGTTGTTGGTATTGATTTGATTGGGTTTTGGGATGAATGATCCTAATATGTTATTTTGATTGTTTTATTTCGAACCTATTCCTAAAACATTGAATTACATTCATATTCATGACTTTTAATGATCCCATATCATTAGGAATAACATAACTTAGGTTAGATAACCCAAATGTTCGAGGTTATTGCTTATATTGATCGTTTTCCACTTCGTATAGATAACCGGAATGTTCAAGGTTACTGCTTATATTGATCATTTTCCACTTTTTAATGCGCCTGCCAAATTAAACCTAGAAATTATATCCTGGGTTATTCGGTAGTTAGGTTTAATTAATGATAGTTTCCTGATTAAACAAAACCTAACAGAAAACTGAGATTAGGAGAGCATTCTATTAGTCTCAGATTGATAATCCGAAGAGAGTTGTAAAGACATGGATGATGAAATATGCTTAATCGTGTTTAAGCTAAGATTGAACCTAGAATCTGACTTTACGTATATTTGACAGTTTAATCATTTTCAATTGCTTATTTTAATTTGTTTTTGATAGTTTACTTTTACTTTAATTTCTAAATTGCTTAAAATTCAAACCCCCCTTTTTAGATTTTTCTTGCATCAATTAATTTCGTTACGGAAATTAACCGAACATTCCCTATGGATTTGATCCTGATTCACCATAACTACAAATTTTAGTGTGCAGAGTAAGGTAAATTTTACAGTGCACTCGACACGCACTGTCAGAACTGTAGGTGGGGAAGGTGATGCCTCATCTGGATGTGCAACACCTGATTTTGTAGAATCTGCAGAATGTGATGCTTAACCTAGACATGCACTACCTCCTACAATTGGTGGTAACCTGACCCTTAGCCGCAACATTTCCTGTTTTCTCTTTTGTGGCATATTTTTAACCTGAAATTCACATTTTATTGATTATTGCCCTAGTAGAATAATATAAATTAAATATAATAATATATTGTTAATGCAACAATAAATTTATTCATATAATATTCTATTACTTACACTAGTTAATCATTATCATCACTTAATTATAAATCAAAATAATCATCATCTTCTTTTTCTGAAGAATTAAAATCAAATTCAGGCTCCTCTTCAGATCTCTTACCCTACATATATTCCTCACCCTATCCAGATAAATTTTCAACATATTAATCATTTGGATTGTTCAAAAGTTCATTCTCACCAAATGCTGCACATGCATTTATTTCATAAACATCTTCCTGAAATGCTTCACTTTTAATTCTCTTATTCTCTCCTTTTCCATGTAATTCAAAAAAACCTCTAAGTTTTACTTTGCAAACAGCTAACCAATTTGACTTATCTCATCTTAAGTTAGGAAAAGGGACATAATACACCTGAGTTGCTTGCATATCCAACACAAAAGGTTCAAATTGTCTAAATCTTCTTAGTTAGTTAATTTCAACTAGATTGTATCGGCAGTGCACTTTTATTCCAAGATTAGGAGTTGGATCAAACCATTCACACTTAAATATCACACTCTGTTTTATTAGCAATGCAGGGTACTCAATTTCAAGTATCTAAATAATTTTACCATAGTAATCCATCGATTCTCCCTATATGCAAACCCCACTATTTACTGTTGCCATATTATGACCATAATAATATGTATGAAATTTGTATCCATTAACAAAATACAACGAATATGATTTAACAGTTCAAAAAGGTCCTTTCCAAGATCACATATGAATGTTCTCTATTGGATTTTCTATGGCCTCCATAAAAATAACATATTAAATAGTATAATGTCATTTAAACACTTTGATATGGTAATTCAACTATTTCAATTATTGCAAGTGAAAACTTACATATTTCTCAAACCACTAAGGAAAATGTCTTTCAACTTCTTTACTGATATCATCTTTTGTTTCTTGGGGAATTAGCTTGCATAACCATTCCTCATATAATATAAAATCATTATTATGTATTTTAGTAGTGAACACCACTAACCTCGAAAAACCAAATAGTCAATTTCAAAATTAACTTAAACTTACTACACAAAAGGTTGATCCTCTTGGCAATTCAATAAAATATAACCATGGACAACCTCTATTTCTTCTTTTGTTAACATTCTTCTTATTGAGTGTCATATGTTCATCCAGGATATGTGAAAATGAATAATTTACCATCAACATCATTGGTTTCTCCCCCATTGTCATTATGAGGAACTTTTCTTTCTCTTGTGTGCACATACGGATCAAAATAATGTGAACAAAATGTACTTGCTTCCTTCATTAAATAAAAATTACATATCAAACCTTCAACTCTAGCCTTATTTTTAACATTTTTTCTTCAAATGATGCAAATACCTACATTACAAATAGGGTTATTACAACTCCTTGATTAGAGCAAGCTATAAGTTTTGTTTAAATATTAACTATAATTATCTCTCAAACAAATATATCCATCAATATTGACCTAGGCCAACAAGTTTAGTTTCCTGTGCTAAATGTACGGGTAGATGCTCCATACAGTTAAAGAAGCTTGGAGGGAAAGTCCCCCATATTTGGCACAAGATAACTGGAATTTTCCTTTCTAGTTTTCCATTTCAGTCAAATTTATTTCAGATGATGTTAAGCTTTTGAAAAACAAACTTAATTATGTTCTACCTTCCCAAGCCTTAGTAGTAACTACCAAAATGAAATTGTAATTAGCCTTTGCATAAATACATGACAATCATTACTTTTCATCCCAAATTATTTGTACTTTCTCATGTCCACACATCGTACCAACTTCAAAACATAACCATCACGAAACTTTAGACTTTTCCACCATTCATACAAAATTTCCTTTTCTATTTTGTCCAAAGTGTAACATGCTTTTAGATATTTACCCATACAAAGTTCTTTATCTAACTCATTCCTTTAACAAAAAAGTTTTAAATCAACTCATGATTTTACATTTTCCTTTGTCCTCCCTTCAATGTTCATTATGGTGTTGAATAAATTTTCAAATATTTTTTTTTCAATAAGCTTCACATCTAGATTATGATGTATCAAATTAGTTTTCCAATATGGCAAATCCCCAAAGATACTTCATTTTCTCCAACCAAAGTTTTTACTAATGCTTCTATTAACTTCTTCAGCTTCAAGTTTTGTAACTTTCAATAACCCTAATTCATCAATCTCCTGCAATATCTCTTCACTAGCATTATGAGAGGGAGGAGGTGTTTATCCTATCCTATTCTTAATAAACTTTTGTTTGTTGCATCTAAATGGATGATCTAGAGGAAGAAATTTCTTTGGTTGTCAAACCAAGATGTTTTGGCCTCATTGCAAGGATAAAATGTATCAGAATCATTGCCATAGTAAAGACAAGTCAATTTCCCTACCATGCTCCATCCAGAAAACATAGCATAAGTAGGGAAATCACTAATAGTCCACTTCAAAACCGCTCTCAACAAAAAATTTTGTTTAAGAGACACATAATATGTCTCCATATGGAATTCCTAAATATAATGCAATTCAGATACAAATGGTTGTAAGAATACATCAATTTTATACTTTGGATTCATAGGCCCTAGCACAATCACCTTCAAGAACATATATGCCTCACTCATAAAAATCCAAAGAGGTAAATTATGATGAGTAATTATGATTGGACATGAAGAATATTGTTGGTCGGATTGACCAAAAGATTGGAATCCATCTGTCGACAATCCCAACCTAACATTTTGACTTTTGGCTACAAACTCAAAATGGATTTATTTAAATATTTTCATATTAGTGCATCCAATGGATAGCTTATTATTCCATCTTCCTGTTCATGTTCGTTATACCATATTATATGAATGTAGTAACATCAGAGGCATATAGTCTTTGAAGCCTCAAAGTTAGTGGGAAATAATATATCTACTTCTAAGGTACTAATTTCTATTTCATAGTACGCTTTCTAGGTTTGAAGCTAAATTGACCACAAAATTTGCACTCATGTAATTCCACATCATCTCCCCAAACAACATACATTCCAAATTGCAACAATCAAGTTTTTCAACTGACAAACTAAACCCCTAATAATTTTTTACATAGATATCTGTTCTTTAGACCATCTGTATAAATAGGTTGAGAACATTCATAATCACTAAAAGCTTGAACTACCTCAACAAACTTAACATTAATGAAACCATCAGGTGGTAATCATCTATACATCCAGGATCTATTAACATTACTCATTTATGCAAAACTATTATTTAAAAAGGTGATTTTAAGTTAGATTTAATAATCATTATGGTAGTATCCATATTAATCTCACATAACATTTAATCTTTAGTTTACACATTAACAGTAACACAAGAAGAAAGCATTGTATTATAGAATATGTTTTTGGATGCTTGATCTTCATTGAGTCCCTAGGGTGATGGCTAGGTATAAATCTTTTCATCATTAGATCCTTCATTTCCCCTAAGTTTTTACAAGTCTCTGACTATTTCCCCTCCAAATTGAAACTAGCCAATCCCACTATATGATTTCATAATTAGAAAACTCAATCACAACCAATTCCACCTTCGATCCTTTAGAGTATTTATAAAAATAAAAAATTGACTCCACCTTTTTCTCCATTCTAATTAGTTTGTGGCTAACCTTAACTTATCACCAGTAAATACATTCTCACCATCATCAAATTAAAGATGTTGAAAGTGAAATGTTTTCCATTCTCTCAAGAAACTAACCAAGTTAAGGAGAGAAAAGTTATATGCTTACATATTAATATGTACTCATATAGATAAAGCGTGATCAAAGCCTTAAGCATAAGCTTTACAGATGAAGAAGAGACTTTATCAAGTGATGGGAAGGATATTATCTTCATCACTAGGAAGTTTAAGAAGTTCCTTTATTTGTGTCAAAGTAAGACAAATTCATACAAGTGATGGGAAGGATTTTCTCTTTATTTGTGTCAAAGTAAGACAAATTCATACAAGTGATGGGAAGGATTTTCTCTTTATTTGTGTCAAAATAAGAAAAATTCATATAAGGTAACAATAAAAATTATAATAAAAGATTTTATTGTAACTACATCAATGAGTCATTAGCCTATGACCACCCCTTAAGCTCCATTAAGAATTCGCTATCTTCTTGTTTCAATAGGTAAGAGAAATCTTCCATATAATATCTTCTTTGAAATTGGTGAAGAGAAACCCAAATTGTGTTACTTTGGAAAAATAAAGAGAAAATATATACAAATATTGTTTAAAGTCAAAAGAAGCCCAAAAAATATGTTTCCTAACAATTCTTCTTAATTGCTATATATGTATAACCAAATATAACTCAATATCTCCTTTTCTTGCTTATGCCAACAAACTAGAGATTACTATATGATATTTATTATGAACATACACTTAAGTGCACACTTTACTATCTCAAGGATCTTAACAGCTCCCTAAAACACCAAATGTTCTTCCATAATTCAATTGTGGCTTATACATACCCAAAAAAACTCAAATATTCATTACTCTTTTAAGCTAGTTGTTATAATAGCTAGTTATTGGAATGTTCAACTAGTAAATACTCACCAAAAAACTAATCAATCCACTTTCAGTATGAGTATTAGCTAGCCAAATAGCTATACAAATAGGCTTCCATTCTATCAAGTTTTAAGAACATCATCAACGTCCCAAACCAATAATGCACTAATTCAATCAATTTTTAAAGTCATTGTTTACTTAATATCAACTTTTTGTCTAATCAATTTCCTAAAATAACAAATAAAAATCTTCAACTTTGAAGTCTTTTCAAAGATTAAGAAAAAAATTTTAGTAAAAAACTTGATCATAACCATTTCAAAAGTTTCTTAAAGTTAGCTTAAATTAATTGATTTCCTTTAAAGCTAAAATAAATTTCTTATTCATTACGCTCTAAAAGTAAATGATCATGCAATGTGTATGCTCCTTAGAATTGAAATAAGTAAATTAAGGGTCATTAAAACAAACCTAATGAATACCTAGAGTTTTGATCAAACTAGTATATTAAGGTTCCAATTAAAGTAGTATTAGTATTTTAGAGTTCCTAGTTAAAGTAGTGTTAGCTTTTCAACTTAAGTATGAATCATATGCAATCATATATAAAGGGGAGCAAACTTCATCAACAAGATGAGATTTATGATATTTATTTAGTTTAATCCAAATTAAAAGATGGTTCTTATCCTTTACACTTTACTAAACAAACCCAAAACTTATAAAATTTTACTTTAAAGACTTCTAACCTTTGTATGTTTGGTTTTTGGTCCTTTATATTCAAAGGGTTAGTCTCAGTTACTAGTATTCATTCTTAAGTCTCTCTCTTTTTCTATTCTTAGTTAGGTCTTCATGTTTCTAGAATGTCATCAAAATTGTTTATTATTTACTTTTTATATTGTATTAGTTATAAATATATATATATATAAAGGAAATAGCAAAGTAAAATATGTGTATATGTTAGTGTTTCTTTAGGAAGCTTATAAGTATGCCTTCTAAAGATAGTTTAACACCTAAGGAAGAGAAGGAAAATGTGATCTTCTTTCTTAGGCAATGAAATAATAATTTAAGAAGATGAAGTCAACGTATAATGATTTGAGAGACCTTTTAGAGAGACAAGATAATCATATTGTCTAGATACATAAGGTATCAAAATCTTATGTTCTCAAAGTGAAGATATAAGATAAGCATAATCCAATACTACACAAGAAAGTTAATAACTTTGATCTAATGATGACATATTGATTATCATATTGATGGTGAGAAATTTGTAGCTACAAGCGTACTCAAAACAATGAGGATGAGATAGAGTAATGAAAAGATACATATATTATACTTTATTTAAAACTTAAAATAAGGTATATAATATAATTATTGATGAAGGAAGCAGTATTAACATAGGTAGTGTTATTTTATAGAAATTTTGAGTTTTTCTTTTTGAAGCATTTGTATTCATCCATACTTCAATGGTTGAATAAGTTTAGGGAGATTAAGGTAAACAAATAGATGTTAGTTTCTTTTTATATTTATCAACATATATAAGGTACTTTGTATCGTATTAGCAATGCATGCTAATCATGTTCTATTGTAAAGAGTAAGGTAATATGATAATAAATTTTTCTATGATAGTTTCAAGTATAAGTATACCTTTATAAAGGATAATAAGTCAATTAATCTTGCATTTATAAAACCAAATAGGTTTATGTAGACTAAACCAACAGTGAAGAGCGCTAGGAACTAAAGGATGATAGACCTTATGAAAAACATCTAAGATAAAATTTTATGCCGTCATTGAGAAATTGATGTATTCATGTTGTTTCCTTTTATGTCTAGGTTTTAAAATCGTTCTCTAGAATTTTCTTTCTTTGAAGATGTGTTTGTTTGTTTGATTATGGTAAGGACTAAGAAGATATATGATAAACTAGTTTATAGTTGTAGTTTTTATTACTTAATGATTGCATGCTTTAGTGGTTTTTCGCAATCAACAATTCTAGATGCTTATGATTTTCCTTTCATTCTAAAAACAACTCACTTAAGCTGATCTTGTTGTATAAATTGCATTTTTGCCAAAATATTGTTTAAAAGGTTATGTTCAATCTTATGAATTAGTGTTTTTTAGTTTGAAAAAGATGGAAGAAGACAAAATGAAAAAGAAGAAAAGAGAAAAATTCTTAAAGCTATTTATTTTTAAGAAATTAGGGCTTATGGCTCAATACCATATGAGCACAAAGGACCCATTTTATTAATAAACTAGGAAAAATATGGCTCAATACTAGTAATATATAAAGATGACCAAATTTTAACCATCTTAATGAATTTTCCTCCCACTTATCCATACTCATTTTCCTTTACCTTTCACTTCCACAAATGACTCCATAATAAATGATCAATGTCCTCCTATTACCCTTAAACAAGTCATTATTAAATATGACTTCCTCAAACACCAAAATGACCTTAAGACCTCTAGGATATTTGATAACATTGTTATAAAATATGCAACCTCCATAATTTAGGAATAATTTTATTAAAGTGGGCTCAATAAATGGAAGGCAATTCAATTTTTTATCAAAATAAAATCACAAGACCTTGCTAACTACAATTCAATTTTCGATGAAGCCAATTTAATTCAACTTTTTACATTAAAAGAGTTTGTCTTTTATTGAAACACTATTGTTTTAACTACAATTTAAAAAACCTTATTTGAATTTTAATAGTCCAAATAATAAGTAAAAGATTCAAACAACATCAAATTCATAGATGAAATGACAAAATAACAAACACAAATTCATGCAATTTCTCTTAAAATTAATGCAATGAGAGAAAAACAAACAAAAATTCATGAAATGACAAAGTTCATCCCTTTAGAGCTTTCATCGAACACTTCGTAGGCATGAGAAATTCATTCCTGACTATTAACAAAAACACTGGTACATTGCATTCTTCACCAATAAGAACACATTCAGACACATAATGAACCATTAACAACTGAAATAGACGTAGACAAAACAAACCACGTCAACCAAAACTGACCCAAACAAAATCTTCCCTAATAACAATAGGTAGAAAAATAAAAACCCAAGTGCAAAGGAGGAATAACTAATCACAATGGATGATTAACCGGAGATCAAGACAACAACAATGGTATATGGAATTGAAGACCATGACGGTGAGGGAAGAGGAAAAGAATGAAAAGTTTTAGAGACGTTCGACAGTCAGGGGGAGAGGTTGTCGACGTTCTTTTAAACAAAAAGGAAACATCCTCATTTGTGGTTAAACAAACAACGTCGTTTTCCTTCCAGTTAAAAGTGCAATCCCTACATTGTTTGAATTAACCTACGAAATGATATTTTTGTAGGTAAATTACTAACAAAAAAATGATTTCATAGGGAATTTCCCTACCAAATGGTGTTTTTGTAGGGAATTTCCCTATAAACTGGTGTTTTCGTAGGTAAATTTCCTACAGAAACATCCCTCCATAGTAATTTACCTACAAAACTCTATTTTCGTTGGAAAATTCCCTACAAAAACATATTTCTATAGTTAAATTACCTATGAAAAAAAATTTTCGTTGCTAAATTTTGTACACGATTTTTACCGGGAACCATTATCACCTATTTTTACAATAACCTTAACTCTTTCGTCGCTAAATTCTGTCAAAAAAGTTTGTTCTCCTCATTTAGTGACGGTTTTGTTTTTGTTGCAAGTTACCTTTCTCCTAACAAATTTACCTACAACAAGCAATTTTTGTCATTAATTTACTACAGAATTTTTCCTTAGGTAATTTTTTCGTTGGTAATTTGTAATTTTCTTGTAGTGTGTTAACATAAAATAGAAATTTTAATGGGCCAATGATCATTAATTTAATTGCATAATAAGGGGTTAATCTCTTAAAAAGTCTCAAGAGGGTTCATTACCTAGGTAATGTTATTTGATTTGGTTAATCTTTAAGTGATTTGTGTTAAGCTTTAATTTAGTTTTCTTATTTAAATTAAACAATCAACTTAACTTGTCAATTAGATATTAGAAAAGAGGTTATTGCTAGTATTTGTAATCTATATCAAACCAACACTCGATAATCACTATCACTATATTATATTTTGATAGGTTCACTTGGGTTCGAGATCTAGGATAAGAATATGACCATATCCAATTTCGGCACCATTTTCAGGGAATATAATATTAAGAATGCTTAATTTTTGTTAATCTAATCATTACTATTTTTAGTAATTTTTAATTATTATTTTTAAGTTGTTAAATTATTTTGTTGACTCTTATATTTATCACTTTTACAGGTCCTAGATTTAATTATAACCTAAGGAAATCTATCTAACTTTGTTAAAGAAGATCCAGAAATTGTGAGAAGAGGACCCCTATGCTCACATAGCCAATTTTCTGGAAATTTGTGACACTTTTAAGATTGATGATGCCACTAATGACGCAATAAGACTAAGACTATTTCCATTCTCCTTAAGAAACTGAGCAAAGAAGTGGTTGAATTCTCTACTTAGGGATTCATCTGTAACATCCCGTTTCCATATAAAGGGTTGAACCATAGAAATTGGTACATGTGAGATCAATCGGAGAAATTAGGATAACACATCTCATGCTCATGCATTATATAATATAAATATACACGTGAACAGTGATTTTTGCACTTGAAAAATGACTGTACATGCATTCATGACATTTCCCGGTATACCGAG
The DNA here is from genome assembly GCA_027563885.1 of Erythroxylum longipes. Classification (NCBI taxonomy): domain Eukaryota; kingdom Viridiplantae; phylum Streptophyta; class Magnoliopsida; order Malpighiales; family Erythroxylaceae; genus Erythroxylum; species Erythroxylum longipes. Next base: position 439,336 of record JAOQMS010000007.1, read on the forward strand.
AATAAATGTAATTGTTAGGAAAAGTGTGATTTGGTTGTGTAAAAATTTAATTGGAGAGGGTTAATGAGGTTTGAGAATTTTAGAGAATTTTAGAAATTTTTCTGGAAATTTTCGGGGAAATTTTTTGGACTGGGAAAATGTCAATCGACAGGCTGATTGTGTACCGGTAGTGGAACTGACTGTCCAATGGCACTGGAATTTTCGATAAATGATTGTAGGAGTTATTAAATTGAGCCATTGGAATTTTGGGAAAAATTGGACTAGAAATTGATTTTTAATTGGAAAGAAACCAAGTGAAAGCTTAGGCTTGTGACATGTGGCAAGTGACATATGTCACTTGCCTAACATGCCACTTTTGATAAGTTAAAAAGCTTTTTTGTCTTTCTTGATTCTTCATTCACGAAGCTTCTCTCCACATCATGATAATTGGTGTTTTAAAATTGAGAAAATCCATCCTACGAAGCTCTCTTCTCCTTGTCTCTTCGTGAGTGTGATCTTTTCTCTTCCACTTTTCCTACACCTTGCTTGCTCTTCTTTGGTTCTTTTAAAAGCCTAACCTAAACTCTCACCCTCTCAAGTGATGAAGATGTCGTATGTGGTTGAAAGAGTAGAGAATTTGTGAAGATTGAAG
>JAOQMS010000007.1:440066-455774 GCA_027563885.1 Erythroxylum longipes
ATTACACACATCAAAACACATTAAGACATAAAGTACCATCTGAAAGTTAACCAGCCATAACTTTCTACCTCAAAGTCAAAAAATGTCATACTTAGTGGCAATAGAAAGATAACGAGAAACTCTTCAACTTTCATGAAGATCAAGTTGCCAAAATCTGTCTACCTTAGCCTAGAAAAATTCCCTAAAGTTCTGGTCGTAAATCGTCAATGTTGGAGCCTTCATTGTTCATCCTGCACATACATCTCACTTTCAAAGCAAAATTCCAAACCGTTCCAAATTACCATTTTACCCTTCCCACAGGTGAGGGGATGTTACATCTATTGTGAGGGAAGTGCATTCTTTTCTTGGGCATGCAGGTTTTTAAGGACTTTTTGAAGATAACCGCACCACTATGCAAACTTTTTCAACAAGGTGTCTCCTTTGAGTTCAAAGAGAAGTGCAAGGAAGCATTCAACAAACTTAAAGAGCTTCTGACATCCCTACCGATGATTCAACCACTAGATTGGAACCTCCCTTTCGAGATCATGTGCGATGCAAGTGATTATACAATGGGGGCAGTTCTAGGACAAAGAGTGGGAAAAGCTTTGCATGCCATTTACTATGCTTGCAAGACTCTAAACCCAGCATAATTAAATTATTCCACTACTAAAAAATAACTATTATCTGTGGTTTTTGCTTTAGAAAAGTTTCAATCATATTTGTTTGGTGCTAAAGTGATTGTTTATTCTAACCATGTAGCTTTACGATACTTACTCAGGAAGAAGGAAGCAAAAACTAGGCTGATCAAATGGATTCTCCTCCTTCAAGAATTCAACTTAGAAATTAGAGATAAAATAGGGGCAGAAAACGTGGTGGCAGACCATCTCAACCAACTAATTAAGGAAGAAGATGATATCCCCCTACTCGAGATGAGCAATTGTTTTCTAACGATGTAACACTACCATGTTATGCCAACATTGTTAATTTTTTAGTTACTAACAAATTACCTATTGGTTTGTCAAAGGCTCAGAAGGATAAGCTACAAGGTGAAGCAAAGTATTACATATGGGATGACCCGTATCTTTGGAGGCACTATGCAGATCAAGTTATTAGGACGTGTGTATCGGAAAATGAATTATCATCAATTTTAGCCTTCTGCCATTCATATGCTTACGGAGGACATTTTGGAGTGAAAAGGACAGCTCATAAAGTTATGGAGAGCGGCTTCTATTGGCCAATATTGTTCAAAGATGCATATGCCTTCTGCAATTCCTATGACGGAGGCCAACGATTAGTTAACCTGTCCTGTAAGGACCAATTGCCACAAACTCTTTTACTTTTCTGTGAAATTTTTGACGTTTAAGGCATTGATTTATGGGACCTTTCCCTTCGTCTTTTGGCTTTAATTACATATTTCTTGCGGTTGATTATGTTTCTAAATGGGTGGAAGCCAAAGCCACTAGGACTAACGATGCAAAGGTTGTTGCAAATTTTGTTAAGGCTAACATTATTTCTAGGTTTAGGATAACAAAAGCCATTGTTAGCGACAGAGGAACCCACTTCTGTTACAAGGTGATGGAAGCAATGTTAAGAAAATATCACATCATGCACAAAGTTTCTACTGCTTACCATCCCCAAACCAACAGGCAAGCTAAAGTCTCAAATCGAGAAATCAAGTTAATCTTGGAGAAAACTGTGTATCCCAATAGGAAGGATTGGAGCGTAAGACTGGAAGACGCACTATAGGCCTAAGGATGGCTTACAAAATACCAATTGGGATGTCGCTGTATAGGCTAGTGTTTGGGAAGCCATGTCATCTTTCGGTGGAATTACAACATAAGGCATATTGGGCTATCAGAAGATGTAACATGAACTTGGATGATGCGGGAGTGCATAGGAAGTTGCAACTTCAAGAGTTGGAAGAGAAGAGGAATGAGTTATATAAAAATGCAGTGATATATAAGGAGAGGACAAAAGCTTTTCATGATAAGATGATTTCGAGGAAAAGTTTCTCAGTGGGCCACAAAGTGTTACTATACCATTCCAAACTCAAACTCTTTATAGGTAAGTTGTGTTCCCATTGGGTTTGTTCGTTTGTTATCACTCATGTCTTTCCTTTTGGTGTAGTGGAAATACGGAGTCTTGAAATTGATAAGACATTCAGGGTGAATGGTCATCGCTTAAAGCCATATTGTGAGGGATTCCAAACAAAGGATTTGGTGATGCTAGAGGATGTGACTGGTATCACTTGATGCATGCAACTAGAGGCTAAGCCAACAATGTTAAACAAAGGCACTACTTGGGAGGCAACCCAAGGGGAGTTAATTTTTATCTTTTATATTTTCACATTTTCTATTTTTGTTAACTGCTCCATTTATTGCATTTGATTTAACATTAAAGACAATGTAAGTTTTAAGTGTAGGGGTGGGGTATATTAGTTTTATGCATATTTTTGAGCTTAATTGTAGCTTATGTGACTTCTTAGGCAGTTTTCAAATAAAAAATTTTCTTGTTTTATATTGCTTTTAGGATTATTTAGTCATAATTAGAGTGTGAATTGATTACTAAAATCCATAGAAAAATTTGGCATGTACTTTTGCTCTTGTGTTTTGTTAATGTGCATTATTTTTAGAAGAGCAGTGATTAGTGGTAGATAAAAACCAATAAGGTTTTGAGTCGTATTAGACTAACACATCTATATCAGTCTCACTGTTTCGTTTGTTATGTGTGACCCTTCATGATATATACATCCTTAATTTGTGTTGGCTTTCTATTCGAGACCACATTTTTATTACACATATTTTCATAAAAATGATTAGACATTCTTTGTTGATTACAAGCTATAATAGCCAAATAGCTTACCCAACTATGTGAATGTTCCTTTTCTAACCCCTTTTGAGCTTTATTATCCTTTTATTTTGTATAAACCATAGTACATGTACCTAACCAAATGCCCTACCTAAGCCTTAAAGCTAGTGGAGCATTTATTAATTCTTAATGAGTGTGATTGTAAAAAAGCCTAAGCGTGGGGGTTGCATATATGTGGGTTGGTTATATTTGTTAAAATTCCATGCTATGCATATTATGTTGATGTATCTTCTATCACTTCTACTTTTGAAAAAAAAGAAGAAGGAGAAAAAAAGTAAAAAAAAAAGGAAAGAAAGAAGAAAAAAAAGTGAGTTTGAATAAAAAGTATTAAGGAGGAAATATAATTGATGTGAAAAGTTGTTAATTAATAGTTTATCCTCCTTAAGTTATATTGAATGGGTTTTCGAATATATTGCATATGAGGCAGATGTTGTTTTGGATGGAGCACTTTTTGTGTTATGTTAATGTGGCTTATGGTGTGGAGCTAAATTGAGTTGTAAAACATAGTTGTTGCATTATTCATGACTAACGGTACCTAATTTTGAATGACTGTTAACTTGCGTGTTTGATATATCATTAAGTGTTACTTTTACTTCACTAACTTGATGGCTTTTATGCTACATTATCCAAAATACATCTCACCTTATCCTTGCCCATATTACAACCCTAGGAATGTCCTTTGATTCATAATTATGCATGTGACTTTTAGTGGTGGATAAATGAAATGATATGCAAAGTTATGGATTGTTGTGATTGTGAATGACGTTTGAGTATACCCATAGAAATATCTTGTTTAAACACTTTTTGCTCAAGTCTACCTCTAGATTACTCAGTTTCTAAGGGATGTGAATATTGATTGATCATGAGTATATGATTTGAATGTTGAGTTGTTGCTATAGGTTTTGAAAGTCATTTATCTTTACTTATGGTTATCTATTATTAAGAAATATGGAAAATGAATAAAAGTTTTGGTTTGTGATTTTTGATTTTAACGATTTGTCCTAGGACTGTTAAAAGCTAAGTGTGGGGGAAGTTGATATGTGTTTAAATGTTGATTCATTTGATATACTACACTTAGTGATTAATGCCTTAGAAATGCTTAGGATACTCAATTTAGCTCATATTTGATCTTAGGTACATTTTGGAAGTGAAGGAACTAAAGTGACCAGAAAGTATCACCATTGAAGCCATCTTCTCAACTTCCATACCCTATTGATTCATGGAGCATGAAGAAGAAAATTAAAAGCAAGAAGAAGACAAAAAAAATGAAAAGAACATAAAGAAAATGTTTTCAACATAGCTCATTACCATCTAGAAAATTTCATAACCATGCGACGTGACTAAATATTATTACAAAGCAACTCATTCATATCAATCATGCAAGCTTTCCATTTGTCGTCCATTTCTCACATAAATAACCTAGCTAGCTTTGGCTGGATAAAGAAAGGAGAACCGAGAGTGGAGAGTAGTGGAGAGAAAGCTAGTTGTCCATTCCACTTTTAACTTAGCATTTAAGGTATAAAGAAAACAAGTGTGAGTGATGGCTAAAACCATGAATGGGTGAAGGCTGAAACAAAAATATGGGATGACTGTAAAAGTGTTATTGCATGGGATTGCATGGTATCTCATGTGAGTAAGACGCCACATACACACACCACTTGTCTATTTAACATAGCTTTTTAAGTATAAAAGAAAGGTATATGATGGATGGTGGATAGCTGAACATGGAGGGCTAGAGCATCACACTCACAGCATGGACACCACCAAGGACGACAACCGAAGTACATTTTGTCCTTTTCTATTTTGAAAGCACCTATCCCATATTCTAGGGAAATGAGGCAGAATCATGAGTGAGTGGAAGGTTTAAGTTGCTCACAAAACAAAGAAGAGGGCGATGGTGGATAGAACTTTATCATCTTGTCTTCAATTTTAATAAAAGAGGAAGGGTAGAAAAACGTGAGTGGAGGCTGAGGTGTGAAATGTGTGTCGGCTATTGCATTTTGGAGAATAGAACGAGGAGTTTAGGTGTTGGCTAAAGTGAGAACTGAAGGTGAGCTGAATCAAAATGTGAGTGAGGGAGAGGACTGCACAAAAAGCTTCTTCATTTGGTATTATTTAGCTTTCCAATATACATGTGTGAAGGCTGGCTGGAGCAAAAGAGAGGAGCGTGGATAGTAGCTTCTTTAACATTTTCTCTTAGAATTTCAAGGAGAATAGCCAAGACAGCTGCAACTGGGAAAACAACTATTCTACTCCATTCTCTCTTAAGCTTTCAACACCAATGGATGCTGCAAAGGCTGATTCTTGGAGCATAAAAATGGAGATGGAAGGCTAGCTTCCCGAAGCCAGTTTAACAGGAATATCGATGCCAAGTCATGGTTAAGTTATTTTTATCATTTTAAGGTTGTAATTTCTTTTTGGATTGTTGTGTTGTTGGTGATGATTTGATTGGGTTTTGGGATGAATGATCTTAATACGTTATTTTGATTATTTTATTTCGAACCTATTGCTAAAAGATTGAATGTAATATGTAATCATTACTTTTGATGTTTGTGAGTAGCATATAATTATCATTAATCGTTAGGAACAACATAACTTAGGTTAGATAACCAAAACATGTTAGGTTACTGCCTGTATTGATCGTTTTCCAATTCATAATACGGGTGCCAAATTGAATTTAGAGATCGTATTGTAGGTTATTCAGTAGTTAGGTTTAATTAACGATCGTATCATGATTAAACACAACCTAAGGGAAAATCGGAATTAGTATAACGTTCTATTAGTCTCAGATCAATAGTTTGAAGAGAGTTGCAAAGACGTTAGGATGATGGAATATGCTTGATCATGTTTAGGTCGAGATTGACCCTAGAACTGGACCTTACTTGTATTCGAGACTTTTCTCATTTTCAATTGCTTGTTTTAATTTGTTTTTGATAGTTTACTTTTACTTTAATTTCTAAATTGCTTAAAATCCAAAAACCCCCTTATATTTTCCTTACATCAATTAACTTCGTTACAAAAATTAACTGAACATTCCCTGTGAATTCGATCCCGATTCACCATTTATAGCAGAGTTAGGTAAATTTTGCAATGCACTCGATACATGCTATCAGAGGTTAGACAAAATCTACCTAAGAATGAAGTAATTTCAGTAGCCATAAGGGCTTTTGAGGACCCTATCAAGCTTGTTTTGGTATTAAGGTTGTAACTTTCTTGTTATCACACCAAGTAAACAAATTCCCAGTGAAGCTTTAATTACTTAAAGATAAGGCACAAGTACATATTTCTAAAACTTTCTTGCTCTAATTTCACCTTTTTCTACCATCATTTCACTTAGTAGGAAGCAAACATTATACATAAAGAAAAAGTTAGAAACTCTGCTTATGAGTTTTGAGGATCTTACTAGAAAATCCATTTTTTTCCTACCTTTCTTAGACTTTTTCCTTTTTCTTCTATTTTTATAATCTTAATTTGAGATTTCACTCTAGTGGTTATGAGTTCTATATATTTAGTAATTCCCTTCGAGAGGGATTGATGAATTATGATACTTCATCAAACTTCATCTGCTATATTGTGGGGGCATTCTGTTACTGCTTCAACTTCCTTTGAATGATGTGAATCTCAAAACTGCTTGAAGGAAAAGTTGAATGAACGCCTTATTCATGGGTCTTAGTTTATAAAACATCACGGGATCTTTGGAATATATCAACACGATTCACAAAAACTAGCATCAACCATAAAGATTATTTAAGAATTTGTATAAAAAATTTAACCAACTTTTCATATTCATGTCACTTGTAACTATACTTTAAGTTATAATTTTACAAAAATAACATTAATAACATTGAAGTAGAATCAACTAACGTAGGAGATGTAAGTAAATAGATGGTGGAGATTATATATTGACCACAATGCATTATGAATCAAATGGATTCATGAATACTTTTTGAAGAATACCAATTTTTGGCAAGCTGACTATTCTAAAGAGGGTTCTTATATTCTAAAGTAAATGATGAAACTGAAGGACATTATTTATCCTTATATCAAACACAAAATTGGCAATGGGGATAAGACTTGGCTATGGTTTAACAGCTAGTTAGATATCAGCCCTCTTATATAACATCTGGATTTTCTAAGATTAAGAGAATGCCATTAGATCTTAAGGTCTCTTCCTTAATTGTGAATTGGAAATTTCATAGGCTTCCACTATCTTGTGGCTCACTTCCCTGTACTCTAACATACTGAAAATGAGGATACTATCTCCTGGGATCTTAACTCGAGCGGTAAATTTACTAACCACTCATGTTATAAACTATTTTCTTCTACTTATGTTGTAGTTCCTTGGTACAATCTCCATTGGAAACACACTATTTGTCATAAGGCGTCTTTTATGACATGGCTGGCTATTAAGAATAGGCTCCAAACTAAAAGTCAGTGGAGACGAAAGGTGGATGAGACGTGTTTTTTTCTCTATAGCTACTACAGGACTATCTAGAGTCGAATCTTGCATTTGTTGTCAACTCATCATTTCAGCTACAATTAGGATCAAGTTCTGAGTTTGATGATGATTAGTGACAAAGAAATGGCAACCCAATGCTACTCTTCTCAAAGCAGAATTTACTATTACGGTCTACAACATTTGTAAAGAAAGAAACCATAAAAGATTGTCGAATCACAACAAAGACATGTACATGATTGCTGATAGAGCTATAAACATGATTAGAGCACATATTTATGCCAAAAATGCTGAGCACTCTCTTACCATTGATATGAAGACCAGATGGCAGCTTTAACTTTTTCTTGGTTTCTCATAGTTAGTCCTGTTATTATATTTTTCTCAACCTTTTTGCTCCTTTTGTAAGTAGGCTTTAAGCCTTGAATTCAATACAATGTTGTAATTAGTTTCTAATATAGTAATACGCCATTTATTTTTTTAAAAAAAAAGAATCTGGGAAAATTTGTCAAACATAGAACGATTATTTTCCAGCAGAATACATCGTTGCTTCTATTTATTATTTTAGTAACATGAGTAGTGGTATTTTTTTGCTTCAATCATCTTATAACTAGTTCAATGAACTAGTGAGAAACACACAACTCCATATACCATAGCGCATGATCGAATAATAATTAGCCTTTCATTCAGATGTTACACAATCTTGGCGCAAATTGGAGCAACGAGCAAGACATGTCCTCTGAAGAGATCTCCACAAACCCAAAATTATTTTTTAACTATACATCAGGAATCCCATATAGAACAGTGACTATGCTGAAATTGTAAATATTTTATATCTGTCATCGACCTTGTAAGCACACTAAAGGAGACGTGGAAACAGTACCAATTGCCAAGGATAAGATTTCACCTCAGCTTTTACCCATTACAAACTCTATATATTCTTCGAAAAAAGAGGAAGAAGCAGAAATTACACACAAAACTATATCCCAATGCCAAAAGTCGTACAAATGGAAGTAACATATTGCAAGAGCGTAAAATATAGTCTCGAGACAAGAAAGATCAACTACCAGTCTCTATTGAGTACATTCTTTTGGTTGTCTTTTTTTTTAAAACAAAGTTCATCAATAGCTTTGTGGGAAAGAGCAAATTTTTTATCCTCTTAGTTAGCCTCAATTTATTAATACCAAATCATCCAAAAGAAGAAACGAACTGGTGCTCCCAGTTCCACTTTTGTTTTAACTGGGAAATGACATGCCAAAATTCTATATCCAACCTTAACCAATTTAGTACCCTTTATGCCAATTGAAGATTCACTTTAATTGCCAAAACCCGATTGTAAATGAAGGTGGATGCGCATAGTCGTCACCCAATGGCATTCATGAGAAAACCAGGTACCATCTAGATGAACATTAGGCACTATAGGGTACCAAAATGGGATATTTTATGAGGTGAATGCAAATTGAAATTCTTATATTTCAACACACAAAGCATTTGCATTAAGTTGTGTTACAATTAACCCATAAGAAGTTCCAAATTATCCTGACGATTCTAATCCATAACAATTACTGAATGTAGCATCGTTCTAAAGTAGCGTGGTTAAGCTCATACCTAAGTACGCATTAAACATAAGCCTCAGGTATCAGGCACAGTAGTTTGGGACAGACATCCTCAACAAGATGAAAGGAAGGGAGACTTTGACAGGAAATGCTTAAAATGAAGCAACAGAACCACATTCAGAGTTATCGGACGCCGTTTTAGCTAGAGACTTGAGATACAAATTATGGGTCAAGGATATTACAAATCGAAGCCTTTTAAGTATTCAGGGTCACGCTTAGCCCTTTCCTGAAACTTGTTGAACCATCGATCTAATATATCCATGGGAACAACCAACTTGCTCCCATCAACCCCACAAAACGACTGCATATAATTAAACAAATTCTGACCTACTTTCATGGCAAGTCGCTCGATTCTTTTCTCAGCCGCCACATCCAACGAAGGCAAGGATGCCAAGTCCTCGACGGAGACCCCAATTTTGGCGGAGAGAGGAGCGGCGTCGGGCGCCTGGAGTTGCAATTGGCCTCCGCCGGGCTCCGGCCAGTTGAGGGAGAGAACGGCGGAGGGGCGTGATAGGGTGACAGCGCCGCAGTACTGGAAGGGGGAGCCTGGGGATTGAATGTAAACGGCAAGGGCTTTGTTGGGTGGGAGAGTGAAGTTGTTCAAGAGAAATATGCAGAGCTCGCCGATTTGATCGTAGGCCTCACCTGCAACACAATAAATTGAGAATTTATAATTTAAAATGGTAACCATAACCAGGAGAAAGAGAGATGAGATACCAACGAAAGTGTTCATGTCCAGAATCCAATGGAATGTGTCGATTTGGGAAAAAGTGGAAATGTCCAGAGGGAAGCTCCGGTTGGGGAACACTACTCCAAACACACTTACCTTATTTCCTTGTGCTTTCAAATGGTTGACGGTGCTTCTGTTAACTACATAGCATCTAATAGAAAACGGAACGGAAATTACATTAGTGTTCCAGTAGCATCTAGAAGTGTTGAGACTTCTTCAGTGCCCGTTATCCCCTTTCTTACTGCAATTTAGGAGGTTTATTAAAATTAATATGAATTACAAGCATCTCTAATTGGATTCCTACTACTGCTTACCAAAATTAATTCTATAGAAAGAGATTCATATCAAAACTAAAAGCAGCTACAACGTTTAGATTTCATTTCTTTTCTCTTTTTTTAGAATGTAGAAATCGATGCTTACCGCATGCGAGGTCAGCTCAGCTCTCCTTGACGATTTATCTTTCGTCGACGACGAAGAAGTCGTCCGCATGTGTGGTGGTTTGTTTCATTAATTTTTGTCATTGGTTTCTTCAGCGACTATATAAATCAAACTTTTACTTTCAATTTTTATTTCTCACTATAATGCGAATACAAAGCAAAATTCTGTCTCTCTATAGTGTAACATAGGATGCAATGTTAAGTTGAAAAAAAGCGAAAGAAATTGCATTGTTACATAAGAATTGAATTTTACATATGACAAAAATGAAATGTATTTCAAAGTGAATACACACAAAACTAATCATAATTATTTTCCAACTCACAAACCAAAATTAGTTATTGATGAGACATTTCAATGATAGAATTTTAACAAAAATGATTAAAGTGAACAAAGAAGCTCAATATATTTGTTAATTCAAGCATGTGTAAGGCAATAAAGATGAGAATCGGAAAAGAAAGGGCAATTGACTTTGTTAATGAATGTGTCAAGTTGTGAGGGTGTATGTACATGAGTTAAAGTTTAATAATACCAGGTTGACAGTACAACATATAAGGAACTAAGAGACATTTTTGTTACATGTCATGAAAATTACATTTTATGTAAACACTATAGTAATATAAAATTCATATCATACTTTTATTTTGTTAAAAAGGTTATATGTTTGCTTTGATGTTATAAGAAGAGGATGGGGACATTAGAGACCTATTTTTAGGATAAATGTTTACTTTTTGAAGGCAAAGTTCTAAGGCTAATTGTTGATTATATCAGCCCACTTCTTCATCGTTTTTGTGGCCTTTGCTAAGCATGCTTATATCATATCGATCTTCTCATGCCAGCCATTAGCGAACCTAAATACAGGAGGATTTGGGCCTTTATATATAATAGCAAAGGGGTGTAGGGTCATTGATTGCTAATTTTTCACAATCTCAAATAGGCTAGCTCCCATTGGTTAATTCTTTCACAAGTTGTAAGAAAATTGGGCAATATTAAGCAACTTTGCCTAATTGTTTTGATTGGCATTCACATAGTGCCTCAAGTACAACTCTAATAGTACATTCACTCTCTCAATTCTCGCATTCATTTAGGGGTGAAAGCTAGTAGAAAAGTTAAGTTCGAACCTTAGTAGCTTAAATAGCTCCATCCATAATCTTCCCTTAAATTGAGTATCTCTATCGCTCACAATTATCTTAGGTGCCCCAATACTTTTCTGCATGTTTGAAGAATAATCATGAGGCATCCTTGGCTATATATTTCATTGACACAGGGATGAACACTCCATAATTGCTCAACCGGTCTACTATTACTATAATGTTGCCATATCTTTTGAATTTTGATAAGCATCTAATAAAATCCATGTAGATACTCTCTCATGGCTTATTTGGAATAGGTAATGGTTCTAACAACCTCGTTGGTTGGCTTTGATTCAATTTGTCCTGTTGTTACATGAGACACATCTTCACATAGAGCTAAATGTCATCGCACGTCTATGGCCAATAATATGTGTGCTCCACAAGTACCAATGTATGATGCACCATAGGATGTCCTGCCCATTCAGAGTCATCCTTGATGATTTCTTTCCACAACCCTTTACCACTTAAACATATAATCATGATCACCTTTAATGATAAACATTCCATTATAAAGCCAAAATTGTTACATCACCTTGTGGCTAGCCAACTCTAATAAAATATTGACTTGCGGGTCTTGTTCAAGTCCTTCCTTTATCTGGTCTACTAAAGGAAAACTTGGATTTATGATGGCAACAAGCTCCTTTTTTCTATTAAAGGCATCAGAAACCAAGTTGGCCTTGTAGGGTTTGTATTCCATCACAAAATAAAACTCTACTAGGAACACTTCCATCTAATTTGTTTTGACATTAGTTTCTTTTACGTGAGGAAGTAGTTGTTGGTGATATCATCTGTCTTCACCATAAACTTTAACCCCAGAAAATAATGTCACTAAATCTACAAGTAATGCACTATTATAGTCATTTCCTTCTCTTGGACCATACAGTGATGCTCAACCTTATTTAGCTTACGATTCTCATAAGATGGCCATCCTACATTAAAACACCACCAAGTGCAAAATTAAAGGATTGGTGTGTACCTTATATGACTTAGTGTAATTAGGAAGGGTCAACACGAGTTCTTCATCACCTTTTACTTTAACACCTCAAATGCCTTCTTATAACTTGTATCCTAATTCCATGCTCTATTCTTTTTCAATAGATCGGTAAATGGAGAAGCGAGGGAGGAATAGCTGTTGATGAATTTTTGATAATATTTGATGAGGCCAAGGAAGGAACATAATTATGATATCTTCTTTGGTGGTTCCCAATCATATATGGCATGCACCTTGGACTTATCTATTCGTAACTTGACCCCATTAATAATATTTTCCAAGAACCTGACTTCAAGTTATGCAAAAATGTGCTTCTCCTTCTTTACATACAGCTTATTCTCCCTTAAAACTTGGATAACTTGTCATAAGTGCACAATATGCTCTTTCTGTGTTTCGATATATACAACAATGTCATCTAATTACATAACAATAAATTTATTCGAGAGACTTGTAATACTTGATTTAAGAGAGTGAAAAATATGGTGGGTACAATAATAAGTCCAAAAGGTATAACCATGAATTCAAAGAAACTGTACCTCGTAACATAAACAATCATAGCATATGTCCCTTTGTAATTCTCACTTGGTAGCACCCTGATTTTAGGTCAAGCTTAGTAAACCATCTTACTTTACTAAGTTGATAAAAAAAACTTGGTAATCAATATAATATGATACTTATTTTTTTTACTACAATCTTATTAAGAGTATGATAGTTTATACATAATCAAAAAGACCCATTGTACTTTTTTTGGAAAAGCATCAGTGTGTCATACGAAGCTTTCAATGGTTAGATATAACCTGCCTCCAACAACTCCTTAAGTTTTCTCTTTAACTCTTCAAGTTTAGGAGGTGCCATTCAACAAGGTACCATTATGGAAAGGGTAGCGCCTTACACCAACTCAATCTCAAGGTCTACCTCACGCTATGATGAGAGATTCTTTAGCAATTCAGGAGGCATAAAATCCTTAAACTCCTCAAGGACATAAGAGATTTTATCAATTAGCTCCTTTGATGAGGAGTAATGTTCATCTTCCTTTAATTACACCAAGTAAGTGGGTTGTTTCCACTTCACACCTTTGGATAGTTGCATGGATGATAGTTGCTTGGCTAGTAGGCTTTCTTCACTCGACAAAGGTACTATACACGTATTACCTTCTTTTATGATGCAGATGGTGTTGGCAAAAGGAATAGACATAAACTTGATACAATCCATGAATTTCACGTCACGCACTATGAGATAATCATCTGTAGGTACTATAGAGAAATATGTTAGGCCACATCATTCTACAGGAGATACCCTTACATTCTAAGCCATATCAAAAGTGGCCATTGGCTCTAAATTTACTGCTTTGAGCTAACCTTTATCTTTGTGATACTTGATGCCTAATTGATCCACCTCTTCAATTAGGAGGAAGTTGTTGGAAGCAATTCAGTGTCTCCTAGTGCTCTTATTGCTTAGCCTCCAACCTTTACTTTGTTATATAGATGCCCTTTATTTTTTATATTAAGCTTCATCCTTCTTTTTGATAATGATAAGGATTTTTAAGGAACTCATCTTCATATCTTCCCTATTGTTGCTAATGTGCCTCCCTTTCTTCTACTAATTCAAAGAGTTATGCTTTTTTATGGCAATCTCTTGCCTTATATGGTCCTTTATAAAAGAAACACTTAGTCAACTTGTTCCCCTTTGTCATCCTTAGTTCTCTTACCTTTTAGCTTATCAAAATTTTGAAAACTCCTTTTGGCTTGATAGCTATCTCCCCTATTTTTTCCTTTTTTTACCCTAACACTTAAAAGACTTAGGTTTCTCAGCCTTTTTAAATTTGACCATGGAAATAGCGGTGGTGAGATCTTAGGCATCATACCTTTGGATATCCATCTTTACCCAATTTTACGTACTATCCTTGAAGGCACAGAAGACTTCCTTATCTAAATAATCAATAATCTCTAGGAGCACCTCATAAAACTCTTTTTTATGTTCATGAATGCTTCTTTTTGGTGAAGATGCCTTAGCTATGCTTCTATTACCTTTTTGGCATTCTCTAGATAAAATTGGCACTTAAGATTTTTCTTGAACTCATTCCATATTTCAATAGTGCAAATACCCTTTTCAATTTGACTATGCCTTCTCCTCCACTATACCAATCCAGTATCCTCAAGGTAGAGAGTAGTGTTATCAATCTTCTTGGCAACCTTATCTACGACAATAAGCATGAAGCATTATTTAATACTCCATAAAAAATTTTCCACCTTTGCATTCCTTGACCTATAGTATGTCTTTGGGTTAGGAAGTCTACCCTTAAAGGAATGGAGACCACCATAGATATGACATTGCTTCCCTCTTGAGCAATAGCCTTTTTACAAAAGAAGAACTCCTCTTTTGCTTTTTTTAGCTCTATAGCAACCATTACAAACTTGTCCTTAGAGGTATGAAATATCAGGTTAGAAAGTAACCTCCAAGGCCTTCACATGGTCTAGACATTTGAAAGTGGCAACATTTAAGGTACCTTGCATCTAGTTTACCTCTTTGAAATTTTCTTGCCCCTCAACTATTATAAACTCCACCTTGGCAAGCCTTATGTCCATGTCTAGTTGACATCTCTCATCCTTAGTCTCTCTTTTTTAGATTACCTAGACCCTTCGACACTAGTAATCTAACTGTGTGATCATGACATCTTCAACCTAATGCTTTGATATGTCACGAAATTAGCCTTTTTACCAATTCATCTTGTGATATTTAATTGTTATTCAACTCAACAAAGTTAGCCTTACTCAAAGATGCTAGGAAGGAAGTTAGCACAACTAGAAAGAAAATAAGAAACTAAAGGAGAACTTAGAGACTGCTTTCTATTGGAAAGAATATTTATTTCTTTCTTGTTTACAAATGAAGTCCCTGGGGCTATCTATAGTCCTTCATCCTCCTTAATAAATGGTTAAAATTTATTTAATCCAACAGTTTACAATCCTCCTATAGAATTTTATATAAAATTCTAGACATATCAATTAAATTATATAATTACTAATAAGGTTCAAAAGACTTCCATCCTTTTCTAGATTTTTAGAAAATTCTAAAACTAAATCTCCCTTTTCGACATTGAAACATACAGGGTGTGACATTTCGTATGGGCTATTATGAAGGTCGAGAATATTTATTCATAGATTTTGTTTATGAATCTTAATAAGTGGTAATTACTTTATATTTTTAGCATGGATTTAAGAGTATTTAGTTTTGATTCGATGAAACCTTATTTTTGCTCTTTAATGAAGAATAAATGAATTTAAGTTAGTTAAAATTCTAGACATATCAATTAAATTATATAATTACCAATAAGGTTCAAAAGACTTCCATCCTTTTCTAGATTTTTAGAAAATTCTAAAACTAAATCTCCCTTTTCGGCATTGAAACATACAGGGTGTGACATTTCGCATGGGCTATTATGAAGGTCGAGAATATTTATTCATAGATTTTGTTTATGAATCTTAATAAGTGGTAATTACTTTATA
>JAOQMS010000007.1:459563-474893 GCA_027563885.1 Erythroxylum longipes
GAGTTTTGAGAAGATAATCCGAAAGTGATCAAAGTGTTATCATTGGGTGATAACTTACGTATTAAGATAGTCTGCATGCATGAAAATAAGAGAGTTGGTATCAAAGCAAGTATGCATGAAAGCGTGATACTCCGAAAGCGGGGTCTGACAATTTATGGTATCAGAGCATGCCTGAAGAGCAAGAGTCGGACTCCGATGTCGGGGTCCCACAAATACATCTAAATGTGAAATGTTTAGAGTGTTAAATGAGGACATAACTTAGTGAATGAATTGTTTGATGCTTTATGAATGAGAAATTATGGAAAAAGAATAGGATTTCATGAATGAAGAGATTAAGTTTGAAATGGTAAATTAAATAAGTAGAAGTTGAGAGTTTAATGCAATCAAATTGGCATTTGAATTAGTATGGAATGATGTCGTATTAGAGGTAGTGAATTCTGGGAAATTTGGTGTGAAATTGGTGTTATGATATGTGTTGAATTCGGATGAATGAAGGAGGAAAATTGCAGGGCATGATCGTTGCCCTCACCCCACGATGGTGACCTAACAGAAAAGGTTTTTGTTAGGGACACCACGATCGTCGCCAGACCTATGGAGAAAAAGAGTTTTCTTTTGAGTGAAGTTTGAACCAACCAATGCTAGGGTGCTTCCATATGAAGAAATTAGGCTTGAATGAGATCTTAAGTGAACCTAGCTGATGATGAATGAGGTGAGTAAAGTACATTAGGTATTAAAGAATGATTGAAAGATGTTATTAAATGATTATGAGATGTGAATAAAGGAAATATACCCGGGATTGTCAATATGAGTATGCATTATACATTACACATATACATATGTGTATAATTGAATTTTTATGTGATTGTGCAATTAATAATGTGTGTGCAATATGTGTATTGCATAATGTTGATATACAGGATAGAATGTCAGCATCCAGTCGTTTCTGGATCATGGAAGCTAATTTTAATCTAGAGCGTATTGTGAGTCGACCTAGATGGTCTCACTTTCATTGTTTGTTTTGTTTTCAATTTCTGTATTGAATTACTACTGAATGTGAATATGATTGATCCAATTCCAGACATTAATAGTCCGAGGAGTTTAATAAATGTGAGAATAGGAAGTACTCATTGTATGTGAATTAGACTGAAATAAGTGATTTTCAACATTATTGTTGAATGTCGGACATCGATCTGACGAATATATATGAATGTGAATGTAGACAATTGAGCACTAGTGATTGTCTTAAAATATATGAATATAGTGCATTTTATTACATGAATGTATGAAATATAAAGGCTATTGTGACCGGAGTAGCCACCGAAAAAGAGCTTAAAGCTCAGACTGTGGTAAGAGCCTCTGGCTCACTATGTAAAATGGGTCAAGTATCCCCAACGGATAAGGAACAGTTATTAATGAGCCCGATATCCACAATAGATACAGGACAGTTATAGGCACTCGGTCACAATAATAACAATTGAAAGTGAGTCTCATGAGCATTACATATGCATTTAATATGTATTATTAAAATGATTAAAATAAATAGTTTGAATGATTTCTGATGTGAAATATGAATGAATATGAAGTGTATGTGATTCAATATGTTGATTACTGAAATGATGTGAATTACGTGATTATATAAATTGATATGTTATGTGATTGAGCGAGCCATCGAGGATGGTCCACTCACTGAGTCTGCAAAACTCACCCCAAAATTGGCAACATATTTTTCAAGCTTAGAGGAAACACCTAAATAGATCAACTAGATTCTAACCACTGCATTTGAGTAAGAGATAGAAATCAGGATCAGTTAGCGTCTGCATATATTTTCTGTAAATTTAGCAGTAAATATTGTATTCCGTAAGCTTCATTTATTGTATAAATAAATTATGTTTGTAATAACAGTTTGATCAAATACATTTTTGTATTTGTAATGGACCCAAAAGATTATTGAAATTTCGACAATGTGTTTAATGTTTGATAAAATGTGAGTTTGTAATGACAATTATAATCGGAAATGTTTTAAATAAAATGGGCCGAAACGATTCTGATTTTTTTTGCTAAAAATACGTGTGCTGCATGAAAAATTTTTAATGGTTATGATTGACTAACTATCCTAGTACACCACCCCCATAGAGTGTATTCTCGCATACTATCGGTGTGTTTGGGAATATGCCCTATAGGAGTGGGGTGCTACATTCAAGGTATGCTTCCAAATAAGATTAAACCAAGGGACTTGACTGGTATCATGGTGAAATATGCAATGACAAGTTGCATTTGTAAAAAGTCCAATCAGGTTAAGTGTCTAGCAAATAGAATCTGTTAGTGTAGTATCCCCTAGTTGAGGAAAATATGGTTGTAGTATAGCAAATCCTCTGAAATTGTCCCTCCATTCTCCTTCTAAAATGAGTTCAGAGACTCTAGCTTCCAGCGTTTATCAGTTTCGAAGGTGAGCTATAATCAGGTTTTGGGTTAGAGGGCTAAGCTCACACCAGTTGTCTATCCAAAACGAAGTCCCCCCCACCCACCACCACCCCCTATAAAAGTGGTCTCTTCTTCAACAACCTTTTGAATAACCCTCAGTAATGGAGAGAGTTATTTAGTTGCCAAAGATTTCGTTCTTGGATGTGAACTTGATGAACCCACTTTGTCCATAATGCTCTTTATTTGTTATCAATCTCCACAACTTTTTGTTGATTAGTACTTTTACACCGAAACCATAGTGTAAATGCCGAGACCTCTTACATCCTTTGGTAGGGTGGTGTCACTCCATTTCATTTATAGCACTTTTTTCTAATGTCACACTTCCGAAACCATAAAAAAAACTTCAGCAGTCTATTAATCTCCTTAATTATTTTCCATGGTAGGATTGCGTGCGCTAGCCAGTGCTTATGAAAGCTGGTAAGAATCAAAAGAGTTAGAGTGAGTGTCCCTGCATAGGATAGGAATCGGTTTTGCCATGAAAGGACTTTAGATTTGATTCTCTCCATTATAGGAATGTAATCGTTATCTTCAGCTTATTGGATGATATCGCCACCCCTAGGTACTGTAAATAGGGAGGATGGAAATTGAGCCCCGGTACTCGACTAAATTCATTCGGGTTTTGTACATCGGTAGATATCATCAAGCTACTCTTCTCCATATTGATCCGTAGGCCAGACCACTTAGAGAAAGTTGTCAACGCGTTCATTAGGATGTTTACAGAAGCAAGATTCGCAGCACAAAACAACATAAGATCATCAGCGAAAGTAAGGTGTGTGAGTTGCAGCTCTTGACACTTTTGATGGTAATAGAAGTGCCCGTTGGAAGATGTAAGGGCTGAGAGAAGTTTGGACAGTCCTTCCATGACTAAGGTAAATAGATAAGGGGATAACGGGTCCCCTTGTCTAAGTCCCTTAGCATTCTTGAAGGGCTTGGAAGGTACTCCATTAACCAGAAAACTCAACCTAGGAGTTTGAACACATTCCATAATCCAATTCACAAACACCAAAGGCATGTCTAAAATTTCCAGGAATGTTTTAATGAAACTCCAATTTGTCGTATCATAAGCTTTGTAGAAGTCCATCTTTAGCATACAACTCCTAATTTGCCTCCTAGATGAGTAGTCTTTAAGTAATTCTTGTAGAAGGAGAATATTATCCTCAATGTTCCTTCCCGGTAGAAATGCTACTTGTTTAATGTCGACAGTTTTTGCTAGTACCCATTTCAATTTATCCGCCAGCAATTTCGAAATGACTTTATATACTAGGTTGCACGAAATAGGACGGAAACCAGTACACCAAGTAATGGTGGTCGCAATGTCTATGCACTCCAATTCAACGAATTATAAATTGTGTAAAGAAAAAAACAAAACCTTTGTGCTACTAAATGAAGTTATTTGACTCTGAACAGTCAAAACTCCATTACAGAGACCTTGTCAATGAAAAGGTGACTACAGAAACAGTGCACACTCCTCAATATCTATAAGATCTTAGTACCTAGCAATTAACTAGGCTATATTACATAACAGAACACTCGAAATCCGAAATGAGCCATGACTAATTGTACAGCTTTAGATGGAAGTCCAGCCACAAAAAGAGTGCACGAATGTTAATACTGATATGTTGATCTAATTTATTTCACTGGCTTTGACGACAGACAATAGTTCAAGTAGTAGAATTCGTGGCCAGAAAAGAAGTCTCCACACTTGCTGTTCAACATAAAACTTGGTTCCCGGGGGATTGTCAAAGGTCGACTCGATCTGTACATTAATAAGAAGAAAAAAAAACAATTATTTGCAGCAAATGCAACAGAGGGCAAGAGCCAAACTTTAGGGATCTGTTATTAGAACCTTTGTGGAAAGAAAGGTCTGTCAAAGAAGGGCATCAACTGAGCCCTTGGAATCATCTCTTTCCTCATCATCCGAATCTCTTCTTCTTCTATCATCTGTTTCAAATTTGATGTTACTAAAAAATTCGTGACAAAAACTAGTTAGTTTAAGTTGGATCTTGATGGTTAACCTTGTGCAATTTCTCCACTTGTTTCTTGTGCATCTCCGTGAGATATAGCTTGGTTGCGACCTAATTAAATTCAGAGGAATTAAAATGACAGCAGATGAAACAATGACTTGGGCTGGAAGTTGAGTTACTAACCGAATAGTTGAACATAGCTCGTTTTAAAGCTCTTTGTTCAGTGTGGAGCTTGAATTCTTGGGGCTTTGTGTTTTCCTTTGCAGGAGGCTTCAAGGCGGCCTACGTACCATGCAAGTTAAGGTGTTGTCATTCAAACTATGTGTTTTGCGATAAAAGGTGGTGGGAGGCTGAAGTTAAACATTCAGTCTAATTACCTTGGATTTCTGGTAGAGTCGATCCTTGATCTCATCTTTGTTCTGTTCAGATGCCAATGTAGTTGATTAGTAATTCAGTGACAAAGACTGAAGCTTAATTAAGAGTCTAGACTAATCATATGCCAATAACGAAAACTATACATAGTAGCAAATTAAAGCGGAAATGATAAAGAAAATAAAAACCCATTATTTATAGGTACAGCACATGACGACCTAGAGCTGTTGTTTAATATATCATTCAGCCAGAGAAAAAACAATGTGCGGTCTTCATTTTTGACTTGGCAGTCACCCCTTTTAGCAATCTAACAAGGGAGTTTCCTTTTTTCTTTAAATTCAATAATTAAGTAGCCACTATTCCTCTAGAAGCAGTGTTGCTCGAGGAGACAGCGGAGATTGAGCTTTCCTTAACAAGCTTTTTTGAACATGCATGACGAAAGAAACAGACCAAAAACCAATTAGCGTTGTGGCAACATTAAAATATATAGAAAGAACATATATATATAGCATATATATTAGCAACCTTGAGTGGAGTTTTTGTGTGTGATTTTTCCATGCTTTAATTAGCTGATGAGCATATGCTTGAAGTGAACGAGTGAAGTGAATTTATAAGGCGGGGAAAAATCAAAGGTTGGAGATTAGTAATTGTCTCAAGAACTTTTGCTTTACAATAGATATAGAGTCTGTTGCAACATCGCCAACGAGGCTCAGAAGCTCGCATGCTCTCTTGCACCAAACTTTCTGATCAAATCTCCTTCTCAATGCATGCATATTAGTCGTAACCGCTTATGTTCCTTCAATTCTCCTCTAGCTGTTAAATAATCAAGCAATGTGTTTTGTTTTTTTTTTCCCTTTTAGAAAAGAGCACCAAACTTTGATTTTGATAAACCTATGAACCATTATTATGTACATTCAATTTACATCCTATATCGAAAACTGTCATATAGCGCAGCACTCATAGCCTTGCTGTTGAGACTATCTAGTTCATAGCCTCTGGTAACTTGAAAAATCTAGGAAGTGTGAATGTATAGGAAACTATCTTGTAGTATTGTTATGATTATATGTTTAGGTACGTGACATGACATTCCTTGTTAAGTGTCTTGTCTAGTCCTTTTTTGTTGGTCAAATGAAAAACCTAGAGACAGAAGAAAACCATAAAGGGAACAAAAATTAACAATATTCTTTTTAAAAAATATACTCTTCAGTTTTCACGACATCTGAAAGTTTGGTCGGAAAATGTAGATAAGAGCTTAAATAATGCAGCTGGCCTCATGGAGCATCCGTAATACTACAGTTGTGGAAGGCGTCATACTTAAGAAATGACAATCAAGAAACTACGTCGCCTGTTGATCCTAAACAACATTAAGACAATATGATTATGAACAGGCCAATCACTGTCCAAAAAAGCGAAAACAAGTAGTTAATCTTTCTTGTTAAAGCCGTTATCTAAGCAAGAGAGAATAATATACAATTCGTTCACATTAGATTAGAGGATGGTTTCTATTTATTTTTTTTTAAAGGGGGGGATATTGTTATGGGTAAGCAGCATGTCACTCAGGCAGTTAGGTCTTGAATGGAAAAATGACCTACTCACTCACTCAAATGCTTTTTCCTCAAGTTATTTGAAAGCAAGTCATAATTTGCTTGGGATGAAAATGACAGTTCTTATAAGTACTACTGCCTTATTCTCTTTTCTGAGGTTAATTATAATATGCATTAGAAAATGTTGGATATAAGTTTGAATTAATTAATTTGGTACTCGACATTGAAGTTTTCTTTTAAAGGTTATTTTACTAGGATTTGGTTTTCCGTTTGATTGATGAAATCCGATGCAAATTGCCATTATTTAACCAGTGGAACCTGCATGATTTGGTTGTTACGCTTGTTGTCTATTTGTAAAATTTGCGATTGATAATCTATATATGTGAATGATAATTACGCTTATCATTCACATATCTAATGATATGTGAATGATAATGAAAAATATTCTAAAGTCAAGGATAAATTATATTTAAATTTTAAAACTTTAATTAATTTTATAGTATTAATCTGAAACTAAAAGTTGTATTAATAAAATGTATGAAATCTGAATCTATTTCAAATATAATTCGCCATTTATTTTATATTAAATTGAAAGGAAAGAAAACACAAGATCATAAACAATATAATTATATATATCGTAAATGCTTTACAGAAAAATTTTTATATGATTAAATAAGTCGAACGTGGAATGGAAGTTTTAATCTCAACTAGGAGTTCTTCAAATTACTACCATGCAAAACCCCCGTAAGTTTTGCCTTTTTGTATTACTGTTTTCTTGTGAGGAGTATCCCTACTTTAAATTACTACTCACAAAATCTCCTTCTTATTCATATACTTTGCATTCCAAGTTTTTCTCGGGAAAATAAAGAATTATATTGTTCATCAAAATTCAAGGAGTCCAAAATACAATGTATCAAAAATCTCAAACTTCCAAGAGTCCAAAACACAAAGTTTCATGGGGAAAGCTAACTCCTCCAACAACAACAGAACCATTAAGTTTTATCAAGTTCTACTGACACTTCATTAGCCCCACATTCCAACTTTAGCTTGAGCCTTTAGTATTTTCTAAGTCAGTTTCTACTTTTTTTTTTTTACCAGTAGGTATTTGGTTAAGAATTCTTTGTACTCTTACCATACTTGGTTGACAACTTCTTGCCTCTTAATTGAGTATGAGTTGCTTTCTAACCCATTGTATGGCTTTTCCAATGATTTTCTCTTTTGAGCTTTCCAGGCCTTTAAAGCCGATAATGTTGTGTTTTTCCCAAATCTTCTAAATACTTGCTCCCAAACTTATGAAGTTCACTACCATATCTCCCTTTTTGATAGTTTTGTCCTGCATCAGTCATCTTAGAATATCCCTATAACTAAAATATTTTTGTGAATAAGGAATAAATCTTGCACATTTTCCTATATACACTTTGTGTAACTACAATCAAAGCAAAGGTGAGTAGTAGTTTCTTGCCTCCTTACACAAAATACATAAATTAAAAAAATTGTGAAAACTTTGTCTGTCCTTAGTTGACAAGTTTTGCTTGATGGTTAACTGCATTAAGAAAGACAGCTTGGGAAGTAAGTTCTTGCTCCACACAACTCTATCCTAGCTCACCTTTTCTCCCATGCCTCTTATCCCTTATCTGCAAGACTTACTAGTAAACATTTTATCCTCATTCTCTAGATTAGGATTGTAGTTTGGTAATGCTAAAGCTAGTTCATATGGGAAGTTAGTCCATTGATTCCTACTTAGCCATTCTTTAACCTTGGCATTGATAGGAAATTTGTTTTGTAAATGTATATGGAGATTGGAATGGTATAATAGTCCCACCCTACTCCAGTTATCACGGTGAAGGAAAGCTCTTTCTCCATTCCCTATCTTACATTTAAAGGAATTTGAAAGACGGTCTTTTAGCTTCATGAGTTGAGTAATGAACCAAGGGAATATTAGCCCTAATTGTATTTATCATAGGCTTTTATACTTTATGAAATACATATGTATCCATCTAATCCACAAGTTGTTCTTGTTTTCCAATAATCTCCATAGTCTTTTAGCAACAAGCAACTTGTTGTGTATTTTGTGTAAGGAGGCAAGATTCTTGAGGGTTTTCAGAATTAGTTTGATTTATGCCACATGTTTAGCAAGGTTATTTAGCTGTTCGATTCTTTAGAAAGTCAATAAATTATTGCCAAGTTGTTGACTCATGATAAGTAATAGTGGGTAGTTTTTATTGATGTTTTTGTTATAAGTTGTGACTCATATTTGCCACTATGCATAAGCCTTATATAAGGCCTCTTTGTTCTGATAATTTAATTAAAGTACGTGGGTTAACATCAGTTTCCCTCTATCTGGTTGTCCTCATCTTCTCTGCTCATTTTTTCTATTTATTATGTTGGAGTTTTCTTTTAAAGGTTATTTTACTGGAATTTGGTTTTCTGTTTGATTAACGAAATCTGACAAAAATTGCGATTGTTTAACTAGTGGAACATGCATGATTTGATTGTTACGCAGGACCAGTTGATTGAAGTCTATTTTCTTGTGAAAATTTGGGATTGATAATCTATATATGTGAATGATAATTATGCTTAAAGATTAGCTTTCTCTATTTTTCCTTCTATTAGCTTTCTCTCATTTTCCTTCTTTAACGTCCATAATGAAAAATACTCTAAATTCAAGGATAAATTATATTTAAAATTTAAATTTTTAATTAATTTTATAATGTTAATTGAAACTAAAAGTTATATTAATAAAATGTATGAAATCTGAATCTATTTCAAATATAATTTTCCATTTATTTTATGTTAAATTGAAAGGAAAGAAAACATAAGACCATAAACAATATAATTATGTATATCGTAAATGTTTTACAGAAAAAATTTTATATGATTAAATAGGTCGAACGTGGAATGGAATTTTTATCTCAACTAGGAGTTCTTCAAATTACTATGATGCAAAACCCTTATAAGTTTTGTCTTTTTGTATTACTATTTTCGTGTGAGGAGTATCTCTACTGGTACTGTTGTCACCTGCAACCAAATTAAAAAGAAACCAATTTTCGTTAATACAAATTAATGTAATAGTGGAAAGTGGGTATTGTTCCCATGAGAAATTTTAACGGTAGAGAGTTTACGAGTTCAAACTAAAAAAAAGTAACGAAAAGGGGGCGTTTCAATTCACGGCAATTTAAAGAAAAAGATGACAAAAATTGAAAATCAATAAAAGTAATTAGATCTGAAAATTAATAAACAAACCTTAGTTTGGGTCACCGATGTTATCACACTAAAACGGATCCTCGATATAAAATTTCAGCCATTAATAAACATTCATTGGGGGATGTTTTCTCTTAAGAGTAAATGACTAAAAACATGTATCCTAGCATTCTTATTAAGCAACAACCTAGATACGATCGTAGGTTCAATTGAATAATAGCGTTAAGAACTAAGAAATAAATGAACAAGATAATACATGTATGAAATGCAATTAATCAAGACGAATATCTTCTTAGAATTTCTGACTTTACCGTAAAGAAGGTAATCCTAATTGCTACTTATGATTAACAAAACTAAACGTTATATTTCATTAATCTAGTTATTGAACAAATCAATCCCTAGTTGCGCACCTAGAAATCAATCAATTCAATTAAAAAAAGTAATTCAGAAGATATTCAATGTTTATCAACAACACAAACTTTATTCAAACATCTCACATATAATAGCGGATAATATGGTTTCCCTCAACCAAGAAAATAAGTTTAGCTACTCATAATGGAATTGAAAATAAAAGAAATAACAAAACACATTGTTTCCATCGCAGGTCTTTCTAGAAAATCTGAAAATATGTATAAAAATACTGCAAAAAATGTAAAACTCCTATCGCTATTAAGAAAGCAAGAAGAAAACTACAAAAAAATGAAAACGACTGCTACACTATCTGCGTGAACAGTACCTATATGTACTGTTCACATTTTTCTCTTTTTAATGCCTCCCGATCCCTTCCTTTTCCTTCCTCTCTTGCAAATCACGTCTCCCACATGTTCAGATTGTGATTTTCTATCAATCTGATCTTAAAAGATCATGATAATATAAAACAAATCAGATTTAAATTTGAAAGTAGATCTGCAGATTTTCCCTTTTATCCTTGCACGTGGCCACGTCTAGTCACTGAATCTGCTGCCAACTTGGAATTTTGGATTTTCTTCGTTTCTTTTGCATCTTTTTGATTCAATTTCATCTCTAAGGTGTTGAAAATCATCTGAGAACAATTAGAAGACAATTCCATTAATTTGGAATAATAATTTCAACACATTAAGGAAAATTAAATACAAAATAAGCACAAATTGAAGACTTAACAAATTCCCCCACACCAAACCTTTGCTCGCCCTCGAACAAACATGTCAAACTACTACACTCTATCAATTCATCCTTCACAAGATCAAGTACACACAATCCATTAGCTTAGGCCAGCAAGACTTAAGTTGCAACACATATCATAATCACTTTTCATCGATACAAATAAACAAAGTCAAAATATGACATCCTTGTTCAAAAGTAACTATGAAATCAAAGTGAATCCTTCTCGCAGATTTCGCTCTTACGCTCAAGTGTTTGAGGTCAAAGTGTTTCGCTCAAATCTCTCTCTAAGAGATTGCACTACCATAGGCTTGCAAATTCACCAGTTATCATTCATTCAGATTACATGAGCTCATAGATCATAAGGACTTTATTATGGGTTGTAATGGGGCTAGGTTCAAAGGTAAGATGAGAAAAATGGCAAAGGGTTAATCACAAGTATTCACAAAGTACCGAGTAAAAGGGACATTCAAATTCAAATTCTGAGATAACACATGAATACAAGGAATTACAGCTACTCATACTAATTAATGCTACTATGCTTTATTCTTTTTCTTTTTCTTCTCTTCTTTTTCCTTCTTTTGTTCTTTTCTTTTGTCTCTTTTGTCTCTTTTTTTCTTTTCTTTTTTTATCTTTCTTCTCTTTTTTTCTTTTTCTGTTTTGAATAATGCTAAACACACGGAAAAACAATAAAAACAATAAAAATTATTAGCAGCAAAATTTGATAAACACGTGAGTAGAAGCACCTATAACAATATCTCAGAATAAAATACAGAACAAAAGTCTCGAAATCAAATGCTTACTCAATACTTCATTCAACTTGTGATAGGGTAAGGCTAATAGGGTTTTTAGGTTTCAATGTAAGGTGTTTGATTAAAAAACAAGGTTAAAGTCTCAAAAATGTTTGCAACGGGAAATTAATTAGGTAGGTCATTTTTAAGCTAAAGGGTTAAAAAATAAAGAAGGCCTTAATCATTTCCATATCCCATGTAATCAAACAAATTCAATCTGGTTCAATGCAAGTTCTGAAGGCAAACCTAATTAGAGGAGCATCACACAATTCAAAGAATAGAATGACATAAAAATGATGTTATTAAGGCTCAAATTTCGCTTACAGGTTTAACTTAAGAATTCACCTTAATTTTACAACTACATCATCACTCAAATGTCAAAATTTTCAAAATTTTGACTAAGTTTACAAGATCAATTATTGCAATCAATCAACATAATTCACCTAAAACTCACTTAGCCCAATTTAATTTCATGCATATAGGCAATCTCATCCGAACTAATATGACAAAGCTTTATGGTTTAACACACAACAATCATGCAAAAATCAACAAAAATCACACAAAAACTGAAAAATAGTCACACACAAAAACTCTAATTCTTTCTCCAACACCTAGACCAACATTATCCTCAATGTTCAAAAACAATAAAAGCACAAAAGAGGGATGAAAATAGAAGTACTCCCCTAGATTTAAGACGCCATATGCAACTTTGACATGAATGATTGCAGCTTCCTTTTCAAACTCCTACAAACAAAAAAACAAAAGAAAACAAGTAAAACACTCAAAGTAAACACTCAAAAGATATGCGTAAAAGAGAAAAACACACAAAAGAAAGGGATACGGATGGGGTGCCTCCCATCAAGCGCTTATTTAAGATCATAAGCTTGACCCTTGGCATATGTACATCATCCATTATCAAATGAATACTTGAGCCTAACAGGTAGTATGCTCAGACTTCATGAGGAGCCTGGAGCAATTTCCCTCAAAGTCAACTTCTTCTCAGCACGATGCTCCAAGACTTCTGATGAGTGGAACTTCATTGTTTCGCCTTCATACTATAATGTCCACTCGTCTTTTCGGGCATCGCCCTTCTCCAAGAGTGTTTCAAGTGTATCTCTCCCACTTAATAGTGAATTTTTCTGCACCCATGTGTCAATAAAATCCACAAAAACAATAGATTATTCATCATCCGAAATTTTCATGGCAATATATATATTGAATTTAATTAGTTCACCATCAAATTCCATTGTTAAAAATCCATCATGAATATCTATTTTTGTTCTAGTCATTTTCAAGAATAGTCTTCCAAACAAAATTGGGGTTGAAGAAGATACATCATCACTCTCCATTTGCAATACATAAAAATCAGTTGGAAAAAGCATATGCCCAACTTGAACTAAAACATCATCTAACACGCGCTTTGGATAAGCATTTGAATGATCTGCTAATTGAACCACTACATTAGTTTCCTTGAGAGGTCCAATATTTAAGGATTTATAAACTTCATATGGCATGACCCTAATGGACGCACCTAGATCTAACATAGCTCTTTCAATTCGCAAATCACCAATTTGACATGGGATAGTGAACATACCTGGATCTTGACATTTGGGTGAAAGCTTTTTCTTTTGTAAAATTGCTGAAACGTTTTCCCCCAAATGCACTTTCTCGTCAAATTTTAACTTCCTCTTTAAAGTGCAAAGCTCTTTAAGGAATTTCGCATACCGTGGAATCTATTTAATCTCATCAAGGAGAGGAATATTTACCTGAACTTTTTGGAAAGTCTCCCAAATCTCCTTCTCTTGCTTTTCCTTATTTGCTTTGGCGAATCGACTCAGGAAAAGGGGCAGAATCACCATATTCTTCAGCTTGTTTTGCGTCATCTCTGGTTGTGAGGGTGCCTTTTGCGTGATTTCTTCTTCTACTTCTCTTCTAGAATTCTTCGAAAGTGAGTACTGCAATTCCTTACCACTCCGCAGTGTGATAGCCTTCACACTTTGTTTAGGATTGATCTCCGGTTGTGCTGAAAAATTTCTAGAATTTCGTGCCTCCAATCTATTTATGGCAGTTGCCATTTGGCTCATTTGATTTTCAATATTTCGAAAATTTGCTTCAGTATTCCACTGAAATGTCAAAGTGTTAGTGGCCAAAGATTGAACTAAATCTTCCAAAGAAGTCTTACCCTCAGAAGTGGATGCTATATTTTGATTTTGCTGAGGCATATACGGTTGTCTATACTGCTAGAAATTCATGGTTGCTTGCTGCCCTTGAGGATTTTCATAACGTAAATTTGGGTGATCGCGCCATCCCGGATTGTAAGTGTTGGAATATGGGTCGTATTTTCTTGGACTCGGTCCAACAAAACCTCCCAAGGCATTCATATGTTCTGCATTTACATCCTATAAAACCGGACATGCATTAGTAGAATGTCCTAACATTGAACATATTCCACATACCTTTGCTTCTTCCTTCTTCATAACCGGAGTAAGGTCATCTAATATTTTCTCCAACGTGGCCACGTTCACTTCATTCACGGCTTTTGTTCCATGCCCAGTACGTATTCCGAATTGTTGAGTGTTGGAAGCCATGTTCGCGATCAATTACCTTACGTTTGTCAACTAAGGTGCCACCACTTGCAGCATCAATCATACTCCTATCTATAAGCGAAAGACCTTCATAAAAATATTGAATTAACAATTGGTCAGTTATCTGGTGATGGGGACAACTAGTACAAAGTTTTTTAAATCTTTCCCAATATTTGTAAAGTGTTTCTCCCGTATGTTGTCGAATCCGCAAATTTCCTTTCGAATATTGGCTGCTCTCAATGCTAGAAAATATTTTTCACAGAAAAGCCTCTTCATTTCAGCCCATGTTTACACGTTTTCTCCGGCTAAATAGTACAACTAATCTTGAGCATCATCTTTGAGAGAAAATGGGAAACCTCTTAGCTAAATCTGCTCTTCCGTCACATTTGTCGCTTCATTCCTATGCAAACTACATCGAATTCCTTTAAGTGTTTGTACAGATCTTCTCCTGGTAGACCCCTGAAAATAGGTAATAAATGATCAGCCCAGATTTTAATTTAAAAGTATTCTTGTCACCTAGTTTTGGAAAATTAATGCAATGGGGTTGTTGAGCGTCTGGAGGCGCGGCTTATTCGCGAAGGGTGCAGTTTCCTGCCATACATTCCATTTTCTACACTTGTCGCTACTGTTTCGTCTGTTTCTGTAGTACTTTCGCTGTTTTCTCAATTTCAGAGTTGTACTGTAAATTTTTAGATTGATTTGAATGCATAACGTACATAAACTGTCAAAAATTCTCTGGCAACGATGCCAAAATTTGATACTGCTGACACCTGCAACCAAATTAAAAAGAAACCAACTTTTGTTAATGCAAATTAATGTAGTAGTGGAAAGTAGGTATCATTCCCACGAGGAATTTTAACGGTAAAGAGTTTACAATTTCAAACTAAAATAAAGTAACGAAAAGGGGGCTTCTCAATTTACGGCAATTTAAAGAAAAAGATGACAAAAATTGAAAATTAATAAAAGTAATTAGATCTAAAAATTAATAGATAAACCTTAGTTTCGAGTCACCGATATTATCACACTAAGACGGATCCTCGATATAAAATTTCATCCATTAATAAACATTCATTGGGGGATATTTTCTCTTAAGAGTAAATGACTAAAAACATGTATCCTAGCATTCTTATTAAGCAACAACCTAGATACGATCGTAGGTTCAATTGAATAATATCGTTAAGAACTAAGAAACCAATGAACAAGATAATACATGTATGACATGCAATTAATCAAGACAAATATCTTCTTAGAA
>JAOQMS010000007.1:474993-495687 GCA_027563885.1 Erythroxylum longipes
TATATATATAGTCACGCTTAATGCATGCTAAATTGACCTTTACGAGTATGTAACTATTTATAAATTTTGACCATTCAACATCATACTTTGTATGCTACCATTTTGCAATCAGGTTTGTACTTCTAAATTAGATTGATTTACTTCAAATTCATCAATCATACTTTACACTCATCCTTGAACATTTCCGTGATCCAAAAGTTTATTATAATACACAAAATTAGTACTTTAAATCTGAAATTTCAGCAAGCTAAATCTATACATTTACGAACATTTTTCCAGCATCAAATACTCATACATTCACCAAATTCTCATTCGTAAATACCCTATGTTCTTCAATACTAATTCATCCATACCTTATACACATTATTCATGTCATAAAGATCATGTTTTCATCCAAAGAACTCATTTGTTCCTTTAACAAGTCAAAATTTCTAGATTTGAACTTAACACATCAAAACAATCCATTCTTTAGATTATGATCAATTAACTACATAAACTTACTGAGATCTTAAACAATTAATTAAGAAACCATATAAGCTCATTCCTAACCTTAATCAAGTACAAATATATCAATTTATAGTGAAATTTCCCAGCTGGTTCAACATGTACACGAGGCTGAAATTAAAATTCCAGAATTTGTCATCAACATCACTAATGCATGTAACTTTTCTACCTTCAATGCCTCACGAATTTAACAAGATTAAAGACATCACTAACATCTGAAATTTTCCAAATTTCATGTATCTTAAGGTTACTTAATTTTAGGTTAATTAATCTTCCAAATTGGTTACACTAAGTTTTACAAAATTCTGCTTACTTATGTCATTAACATTCATTGTTTTACAACACACTTACAACTCAAATTTCCATATTTGAAAAACATTAATAACACCTATATTTAGCATGAATTCCTCAACAATTACACTTCAATTCCATACCTAATTCATCCATGAATCACCCTATAACCCACGGTTTTCATACACCAAGAACAAAATATAAAAACTTCCAAGTTCATCTGGTATGTTCCAGCACACTTCATCATCAACATCATAAGCATTTCATTCCAATTCAAGCATCATTCTCATTATATTTAACATGATATAAAGATAAAATGTCTACTTACTTATTAGGCTTTCAAATCAGCTCAACACTTCAAGATAATCTATCCCTCCATGCAAGCAAGATCAATCACAAACTCTAAGTAAAAACAGATGGATTTTTCAACAGCAAGGTGAAGGTGTCATTAAGCTAGTTTCTTGATCATTTTGTGAAGGATTAACATGTATATTTTGTGTAACAATTTGGAAGTTGGATGTAGTTTCGGTGGAGATACAATGAAAGAAGCAGCAGAAACATTGCTACTAGAATTTACCTCATCAATATGCTAGGTGTCAACAATTAAGCACGATATTTGTGTTAAGGCATGGAAGAAATTTGCCTACTTCATAAGCTGCCAATAATCTTGTTAAGATGTTGCTATTAATCACCATTTAATCAGTCCATATGTCTTCTAATTGGTCGACATGCTACACAATAATTGGTCCATATGTCAATTAATTACTAGTCCATTTGTCACTCATTTAACTATGCCAAATATCAATCAATTATAGGCTTAATCACCCTAATTTTTCATGTATCAATTTATCTAGCCACTTGGCATTTTTCCTAATCCAATTGTATATATTAATTTATTGATCTCCCAATTAATAACATTTAATTCCAATTTATTAATAGGAATCCAATCAAACCACAATTCAAAACAAAACAATTCGCAATTCACATCATAGTCATTCTTAATCTTTCGTACCCCGGGACACGTCAATCGAGTGCATATGTTATCTTTGTAATGTGTACAAAATACAATTTGGGTATGAATGCTAATGTTATGCATATATATGTAATGCTTGATCTAGGTTTCTAACCCTAAGCGTGTTCTAGAAATCAGATATTACATTAACGGTCTTATTCTCACAAGGAAATAAAATCA
The DNA here is from genome assembly GCA_027563885.1 of Erythroxylum longipes. NCBI lineage: Eukaryota > Viridiplantae > Streptophyta > Magnoliopsida > Malpighiales > Erythroxylaceae > Erythroxylum > Erythroxylum longipes. The sequence continues at coordinate 476,981 of JAOQMS010000007.1, forward strand.
TAAGAAATAGGCTTTCTTTCTTATAGGAACCTTCATTATGAACTTGCCTTATTATAAATGGTTTATCCAAAAGGATCCTACTAATTATGAAGGTCATATATTACTGGAAGAATTTTGGCAAAGATGAAATTGAAGTTATTCAGATTTAAATCCATCCAGTTGACTAAAGATGCAAGTGAAGCAACGACTAGTTGAAGACATTGACTATTTAAAGAAGAGCAATAAATTCTGTAAAAAAACAAACATATTCAGATTGTTGAAATATTTGAGCAACATCTATATTCTTGAGAATCATATCATTATTATTGTGCTTTAGAAAGTGAAATCACTTTAACAAGAGAAATTATTATTTTATTTTCTGTGAAGCTTGTTATACACTTTGAGAGTGAAAGGTTGGAGAACATTGAAAAATATGTACTTGTGATCTTGGAGAGGCTCGTCAAATTTAATATTCAGTTTTTATAGTGAAACACTTAAGTTGGATACTTAGGGACTGATCGTAGGCTTAGGTTGTAATCCAAATGATAAGTGTAAATTGCATCGTATTTTAGGGCATAGTTTGATATGCGTTTAGCCATTAATTCGATCAGTTAGTATGTGTTTGGGTTAGAATTGTGTTAGTTTGTTAATTATTTGTGTTTGAAGTGTTTTACAGGTTAGTACAAGCTTTTGAGCTTAAATATTATGTTTTTGAGGTATCTTGATGTGTTTGCTAGTGCTTCAGGGTCAACATCGAAGAACGGAGAAGTTTCAAAGACACTAGGGCCGAAACAACAGCCCCATGATCGTGACAGAAGCATTGGAGTTAGCCCACGATCATTACAGAAGCCTCGATCGTGACAGAAGCCCAGGATGTGGCCCATGATCGTTCGTGGCCTGCGTCAGGTAGACGCATAGACATTTGACAACGTCAAGTTTGAGGGAGTTTTTAGATCTTTTAGACCCCAGAAAAACCCTAGGGCTGCTCAGAACATAAAGGGTATTTAAATAATAAGAAAAAGAGGAGGAAGGAGCTTTTACATCAGCCACTTCTGGAGAGAAACCCTAGAGAGAATTGTTGAGAGATTGAGAAAGAGAATAAGGAAGAGAGAAGTGGAAAAGAAGCCGACATCAACGTACTTCCTGGATCAGAATTTTCGGACGTTACTGCCTCTCGTCTCCATTTAGAATTGTATTTCCTGTTATTTTCAATTTTTATTATTGTATAGAATTGTAAATAGCAGTTTGATGATAGGATTATGAATGTTGAGATGTTTTATACTCACCTTTGGGTTTTTTATCTTTGATTTAATAAAATCTGATTGTTTTATGTTTATTGGAATTACTATGATTGATTTATATGATTGCATAATTCGATAATAGACTGAGAGGGTGAATCGAATGAAAAATAATTAAATTAGGCTAACGAGAGTTAGGTGATTTAATAAAAACGAGAAATTAATCAAATGGGTAATTGTGTGAAAAGAGATTTCACATAGGTTCCTGATAGTTTATTGAACAACTTCAGATCTAATTACAGTTTTGGATAGATTGTCAATTGAGAAGTTGCAATTTTCCATAATCCGATTAGGTTTATAAGTTAGGGTAATGGTTATAACCAGAGAGAGAGTAATCAACCCTAGGATCGTCTAGGACCAATAATCTGATAATTCACAATAGATTAGGTTAGCATTAAAGGTAGGTAAAAATTCCCCTTTCTCTCAATTGATAGTTCCCTTAGGTTGATTCTTGAGTGCACGTTGTAACTGCTAATTTGTTAATATTTTCTTGATTGATTCTTAAATTGATTTGATTGATTGAATTGTATTTTTGTTTTTGTTTCATTAAATTTGAATTTCTGCGAATTGTTTGGCCTTAGATTTTAGGATTATATTATCCTTCCTCATAGGATCGACACCTTAGATACTATGTGAACGACCCATACGCTTACGGAGTATTAAGTTTATTAATTAGAAATTACACACATTGGAATATCACTATCAAGTTTTTATCACCGTTGCTGGGGAGGAAATTAGTTTAGTTCTTTAGTCTAAGGATTTTTCACTATCTTTTGTTAAAAAATAGAGAAAGAAGTTGGGACATAAAGTAGAGGCACAGCAAGACATCTTAGAATGAGAAATTAAACATTTGAAGAGCTAGATGCCAAGAATAATGGGAAGAATGATAATGGAAGATAGATATTATAGGGAGCAAGGAACTTTTGTGAATTACAATGAGGCATAGTATGGTTGGGGAAGTAACGATCCTTATAAGAACGTGTACACTCCTGGGTGGCAGAACCACCCAGATTTCAATTGGTCTAACAATGCAAGGACTCTCATGGGACATCAAGACCTATTTGAATTTCAACAAGATGAGTCCAGTTTATAGGATTCCAAATTGGACAAAATCATGGATAAGGTAACAGACATAGAAGAGAACCAGAAGAGACTAGAAGAGCAATTTAATCAAGTAACAAAAAATTATGACACTTCTATTCATAACCTGGAGATTCAAATAAGACAACTTTTCTGTGAATTTTGTAAGAGAAGTGTGGAAGACTCTCTGAGCAATATGGAATTATATCAATGAGATCAATACGAGGCTATCACACTTAGAAATGTGGAAGAACAAGAAGAACTGGTAGAAGACCATACTGAATCCTACCATACAGAAGACCAAGAAATCAAAAAAAGAATGAAAAAAAGGATGAAAACCCCTCATATTATCCACCAAGTCTTAGTATAGTATGCTTGAATATCGAAAAATCTTAGGTAGATGTCCATGAGAAGAACCTTATCCGTTGGATTAATGATGACCAAGTGAAATTCAACATGAATGATGTATTAAAGAATTTAAAGGATAGTAGCTCATTTAAGAGAATTGATGTGTTCAAATCTTCTAAAGAACAAAAGGGCGAAGAACAGATGACAACAAACATCGAGTTTGAAGAAGCTAGGAAAGTCTCTATTCTTGAAGTGGAAGAAGCAGAGTAGACAAAGGCAATTAAGGAAGAAAGAGATCAACTCACCTTCGTACAGGGCAAATTGTTGGATTCGATGGAAGATTTAGGGAGTTTTGTTATTCCTTATTTTATTGACAGTTTGTTAATGAAAAGGCATTACTGAGCTTAATTGATTTTCATAATTTTATTAATATTGTCCTTCTGATCATTTTGCAATTTGAAGCTTACTTATAGGTTACGAAACTGATGTTAAATGAAAAGGGTGGAAGCAAGCCTCTTATAATTGATCCCGGATGAGTTTCCAATAATACACGATCAAGCTAATGACCATAAATTAGCATATTGAGCAGTTAGGTTTAAATTGTTGTGTAGTTAGATTTGTTTTTATTTTCAAAATAAGTTCTTAATTATTTGGAATGTTTTGGAGTGCTAACTCTCTTACTTTTTTAAAAAAGCAATTATAAGATAAGGCAACAATCTCGAGCTTCAAGTGTATTGGGTCTCAACCTTTGACACATCTCCACCTCAGTCACCTTGATGGTTTTGTGCTCTAACCCTTTTCTTTTTATTTTTGTTAGTATTTTGTTCTTTTGCCTTCTGTATATTGTTTCATTCCCCCTCATGTGCTTGTATGCATCCCTCTCATATTGAGGACAATGTGTTGTTTCAGTGTGAGGAGGGTTGTGTGTTTTTACCTTGGGTTTGAATTTTACATATTGTATGATAGTTTGTTTAGGTTGTGATGTGAATAGTGTGAATGCGTCAATAACTAGGATTTAACGGGATAGATTTATCCTTAAACATAGCCTTTTAGTTTGTGAAGATTTATCAGCTTGCGAAATTAGTGACCTAAGTTACTTAGGGCTAAATATGCTGGTTAATTAGGATACAATGTTAGTCCATTCACCCTAGGAATTTGCCATACTCATTTATAATTTTAGTTTAATCAAATAAGTGGAATTTTTAGTACATTTTCATGAGAATGATTAGCTAAAGCAATCAGGTAGGTAAATTTTTGTGTTAAAAAATTAGTGTATAAATTTTAACTAAAATAACTATTTCGCTAGCCTTTAGGTTATGAATATAGGTAGTAGCCTGTTAAGAATGTGATGTAGCTAAGTAACTGGATCGACAAGTATCACAAATGTGTTCCTTCACGTAAAAAAGTTATAATAGCATTCCAACCAAGCAGCTTAACAACATGACTTCGTTGAGTAACCGAATCAACATTCATAACAAATGTTTGCCTCTACGTAAAAAGACTAGGTTCATGTCCGTAAAGAAAATTCAATAAAAACGATGTTTTCAAATAAAAACTTACCAAGCTTGTTAGTAGCTTAATTTTTCATGAAAATCTACTGAGGAATAGCTACACTTTTGTTTTGATTGAATGATTATCAATGTGTGTGTGCAAGTGATAAAGGTGAATAGACTCAACATTAACATTTTGATTAATTTGTATATTTAATCCAAGGTGCTTAGACACAGATTTCTCTTATTAATAAGATAGAACGACTTAAAGGATTGTGTTTATTATTAAATTTCTCTTTGCATATATGTGTTTTGTGTTTTCTTAACTTGTTTGACTATTTTTGTTTGCTTTAGGACAAGCAAATATTTAAATGGGTGGATGTTCATAAGTGTAAATTGCATCGTGTTTTAGGGCATTGTTTGATATGTGTTTAGCCATTAATTAGATCATTTAGTATGTGTTTAGGTTAGAATTGTGTTAGTTTGTTAATTATTTGTGTTTTAAGTGTTTTATGGGTTAGAACAAGCTTTTGCGCTTAAATATTATGTTTTTGAGGTAACTTTGATATGTTTGATAGTGTTTCAGAGTCAACATTGAAGAATGAAGAAGTTTCGGAGACACTGGGGCCAAAACAACAGCCTATGATCATGGCATAATAGGCCATAATCGTGACAGAAGCATTGGAATTAGCCCACGATCGTGGCCCAGATGCCACAATCGTGATAGAAGCCCAGGATGTGGCCGATTATGGCTTGCAGGGCTACGATCTTCACCTACATCGGGTAGATGCGTAGATACTAAAAAATGTCAAGTTTCGAGGGATTTTTTTGGACCTTTTGGACCCCGAAAAAACTCTAGGGTTACTCAGAACACAAAAGGTGTTTAAAGAATAAGACAAAGAGGAGGAAGGACCATTTGCATCAGCCACTTTTGGAGAGAAACTCTAGAGTGAATTCTTGAGAGATTGAGAAAGAGAAGAAAGAAGAGAGAAGTGGAGAAGAAGCTGACATCGACATACTTCCTGATCAAAATTTTTTGACATTGATACCTCTTGTCTCTGTTTAGAATCATATTTCTTGTTATTTTTCATTTTTATTATTGTATAGAATTGGAAATAGAAGTTTCATGATAGGATTGTGAATACTAAGATGTTCTATACTTACATTTGAGATTTTTAATCTTTGATTTAATAAAATCTTATTGTTTTATGTTTATTGGAATTATTGTGATGGATTTTTGTGATTTCATAATTCGGTAATAGACTGAGAGGGTGAATCGAATGAAAAATAATTAAATTAGCCTAAAAAGAGTTAGGTGATTTAATAGGAACGAGAAATTAATCAAATCGGTAATTGTGCAAAGAGAGATCTCGCATAGATTCTCGATAGTTTATTGGACAACTCCATATCTAATTAAGGTTTGGGATAGATTATTAATTGAAAATTTGCAATTTTTCATAATCCAAGTAGGGTTCATAATTTAGGGTTAATGGTTATAACTCGAGAGAGAGTAATTAACCCTTACATCTTCTAAGACCAACAATCCGATAATTCATAATCGATTAGGTTAGTGTTAAAGATAGGTAAAAATTTCCCTTTCTCTCAATTGATAGCTCTCTTAGGTTGATTCTTAAGTGTGCGTTGCAATTGTTAATTTATTAATATTTTCGTGATTGATTCTTGAATTGATTTGATTGATTAAATTGCATTCTTTTTTGTTTTGTTACATTTGAATTCCTGGGAATTGTTTGGCCTTAGATTTTAGGATTAGATTATCCCTCCTCATAAGATCGACACCTTAGGTACTACACGAATGACCCGTACCCTTGTGGATTATTAAGGTTATTAATTAAAACTTACATACATTGGAAAATCACGATCACTGAACTAGTATAAATAAAATATGCCCTTGTTCTCTCTCTCTCTCGCTCTCTCTCTCTCCCCCCCCCCTTATCTTTTATATTTTTGCATTATATTATGTGTGTGATCATTTTAGTAAGAGGCTCCTTCACTTTTATAATAAATTCCTTCCATTTTTGACTTGCTGACGGGTCCTTTCATTTTAATAGTCGTCTTCTTTTTATTGTTTCAACAAGACTTATACTTTAGTAGGCTACTGTCATTTAACAGGCCATTATCATCTGACAGGCTCCTATTGTTTTAATTTTTAATAAGCCCCTATCTTTATACGAATTGAAAGTAACTTATGAAAATGTTTTAAGTCATACACAATTCACCCCTCTTGCGTATGTTTGATTTATCATTTGGTATCAGAGACAGGTTTCACATTTATTGTGTTTTAGAACATATGATAGATCATGGCAAACACCTTGAGAAGTTTTGAAGGAAAATTCATCTCAAAGCCTCCTTACTTCAATGTAAATAACTACTCATGCTAGAAAGAGAGTGACAATCTATCTCCAATCTATAGATATCAAAGTATGGCAAGCAATTAGAGTTGTATCTATAATTCTCACTTTCGATAAAGTAGAAGTATGGTCTGACACTGACAGAAGAAATGCACAACTAAACGCTAAAGCAAAACATCACCTGATATGTATGTTGTCTCCAGAAGAATATGAAAAGATATCCTACTGCTCTATAACAAAAGAAATGTGGGAAAAACTATAAGTCGCACTTTAAGGAAAAAATGAGGTAAAGAAGCATAGAATAAGTCTTTTAGTGCATCAATTCAAAACTATTGACATGAAACAGGAGAGAACATAATCGAATTCTTCAGACTCTTCAACAATATCATCATAGCCTTAAATAACTTGAGAAAGATATATCCCAATGACGAGCTCGTAACGAAGATTCTAAGGTCACTACCAAAGGAATGGATACCTAAGGTGATAGCTCTAGAAACGGAAAAGGATCTAGGAACTATTTCACTTGACTAGCTACGAGGAAATCTGATGATCCATGAAACCGAACTTAGGATAGATGAAGGATCCTCCTATAGAAAAGGAATGCAACTAAAAGCAACTAACTAATCAAACAGTGATGAAAGTGATAATGAGTTACTAATAGATGGACATGACGAGTTCAACTTTATGGTCAAAAAATATGCCCGCTTCTATAAAAAGAGGCTGATGAAGGAAAGAGAAAGAAATAAAAAGGTTGGAAACAATAGGTTCGTATCAAAATGTAGCAATAGCAATAGCAATACACAAAACAATCAAATCATATGCTATTACTGCAAGAAGCCTATACATATAAGACTAGAACGTCTTCTTCTTAAAAGGGAAAGTCAGAGAATAGAAAATTCAGAAAGCAAGTGATAACTAAAGCCTGGTCAGATGAGGATTCTGAAAACTTTGAAAAATAAGAACCAAAAGAAGTCAACAATATTTACTTCATGGATGAATCAAGAGATTATGACGTATATTATTCTAACTTTGATATTGAAGTTGGTGAATTGAAAAATACATATCATGAATTGTATGATTAGTATGAAAGGTTCGCAGTGAAGTATTTCAAAGAAGTTGAGAAGTCCAAGAGTAATGATGCATCTCTAAAAAGTAAGATTAAATCATTAGAATCTACGAATAAGAAGTTGGCGACCTGGAATATATCTCTTGAGGTTTACTATAAGCAAAAGGTTTTTGAAAAGGAAGTTTTGGAAGAAAGAGTAGCTAAGTTGGAAAATATGTTGCTAAAAAATGATTATGATAAGATAAGACAATTAGAAGAAAAAGTCATCGCCTTAGAACTTGAAAAGGAGAAAAGTGCTGGAAAGATCTTATCTCTTGAAAAAGATCTAAAAAATTTTGTTGATGGAAGGAAGAATCTTGGTGCATTGCTTGGTATTGGTAAATGCATTTTTTGTGAGGTCGGAATAGGATACAATGAAAATAACAATACTAAGCCATACGAAATTGCTTTGTTAAATCTATCAGCAGCTATAGCTAAGACAACAAGAACCTACTAAGTTGGAAAAATCATAAAAATATCATTCATCTGTTTTGGACAATTACTATGGTAAAAATGGTCACATTATTCATTATTGTAATTATCATAAAAAGAAATTATCTTATATGTATATTTGGTGACTAAAAGGTCAAATTACTAACCCAAAAGGACCTAGAAAATTTAAGTACCTAAAATGAGATAATGCTTTCTGCAGATATGCTTCATAATGCTTTCTGCAAATATGCTTCAAAATGGAGACAAGGGAGAGTCAATTGATAGTTGATAGTGGTTGGTCGAGACACATGATAGGTGAAATATCACACTTAAACTACATTAAAAGAAAAGACGGAGGTGATGTTGTCTTTGTAGACAAAAATATAACAAAAGTCACTAGAATTGGTAAAATTGGTAATTCTGACTCTACCTCCATTGATAACATTCTCTTTGTTGATGGTTTGAAACATAACCTATTGAGTGGAGTCAGATATGTGACAAGGGTTACAAGTCATTTTCTATGAATCTCATTGTGAAATATTTGATATTTATAATGATAATATTATGTTTGTTGGCCCTAGAAATCAAAATATATATTGTGCTTAACTGGAAGATATGTCCTCATAAAATGTTAAGTGTTTTGTCTTTCTAGAAAAGGATTTCTTTAGCTAGCACAGAAGCTTTGTACATGACAGCATGAGCATTTTATCAAAATTGTCCAAAAATGAGTTAGTAAGAGGACTACTGACCTTAAAGTTTGAAAGCAATCAGGTTTGTGAGGCTTGTTTAAAAGTGTTTAAGAAGTTTTACAAAAAAAATCGAATAGAAAAAAGATACTGTATCACCTCAATTCAGAGCAATCATGGAGGAGAATTTGATAACAAAAGGTTTGAAGAATTCTATGATAGTAATAATATAACTCACAACTTCTCTTGTCCAAGGATGCCTCAGCAAAATGGAGTTATATAGAGAAAGAACAAAACTTTGGTTGGTATGGCCAGGACCATGCTGTGTGAAAGTGGACTACCTCATGGATAATGGGCAAACATAGTATCCATGACATGTTATGTACTTCATAGATGTCTTATAAGACCTATTCTGAAAAAGACTGCCTATGAGCTATGAAAAGGAAGAAAACCAAATGTTGCTTACTTTCGAGCATTTGTCAACAAGTGTTTCGTGCTAAACAACGGAAAAGACAACCTTGGAAAGTTAGATGCGATATCAGACGAAGCTAATTTCTTGGTCTACAGTACCACTAGTAAAGGATTCGAAGTTTACAATAAAAGAACAAAGAAGATAAAAGAATCGATATATGTGGTATTTGATGAAGCACTGCCTTCAATAATAGCAACTAACACAGATGATGAAGATCATCCTTTGATTCCTAAAAATACATTGGAGAATCAAACTACACCTATAATACCTTCAGTTAAAAAGGCCCCTCTAAAGCTATAATAGAGTAGGCTCCTTCATATCAGCAGGAGCCTATGTAATGGAAAACACTAAGAGAATGGAGAGGTCTTCATACACATCAATATATTCTTAGAGATCCCTCTGAAAGTCTAAGAACAAGATCATCGTTTACGAACAACTTTATGGTTCTCATCTCACAATTAGAACCAAAGTCTGTTGAAGAAGCTTTTACTAATAAGAATTGGGTCTCAGCTATAAAAGACGAGCTAAGTTAGTTTGACAAAAACAAAGTATGGAATATGGTGCCTCGTCCACAAAACAAGTCAGTTATGGGAACTCATTGGGTATTTCGAAACAAACTTAACAAAAATGGTAAGGTGGTAAGAAACAAAGCTAGACTTATAGCTTAAGATTACAATCAATAGGAAGATATTGATTTTGAAGAAACTTATACTCCTATTGCTAGATTGGAATCGATTTGAATTTTACTTGCCTTTGCATACTATAAAAATTTCAAGTTGTTCCAAATGGATTTTAAAAGTGCATTCCTAAATGGTTACATTAATAAAGAAGTATTTGTTAAGCAACCCCTAGGTTCTGAAGATGAAAACCATCCGTATTATGTAATGAGGTTATCCAAAGCTTTGTATGGTTTAAATCAGGCTCCTCGAGCATGGTATGAGAGGTTAAGTAACTTTCTGCTTGAGAATAGCTTTGAAAGAGGAAAGGTCAATAAAACTTTATTTATTAAGAGAAAGGAAAATGATTTACTCTTAGTGCAAATATATATTGATGAAATAATATTTAGCGCCACTAATCCATCCTTCTGTGAAGAATTCTTAGCATTAATATAGGCGGTGCTTGAAAAGAGCATGATGGGAGAATTATCATTCTTTATAGGATTACAAACTAGATAAACAGAAAAAGGAATCTTCATCAACCAAGAAAAATACACAAAGGTACTCATCAATAAATATCATTTTGAGAATGCCAAATCAATGGTACTCTATTATACACTGGAATTAAACTTGATAAAGACGACAAAGGTAAAGCTACTGATGAGACAAAATATAGAGGAATGATTGGATCTCTACTATATCTTACAAGCTCAAGACCAGACATTATACTTAGCGCGTGTCTTTGCACACGCTTTCAATCCAATCTAAAAGAAAGTCATCTTCAAACAGTCAAACAAATCTTTTGATATCTCCATGGAACTATATATTTTGGACTATGGTATCCAAAAATTGATTCATTTAACATAGTGGGCTATTGTGATGCAAATTATGTAGGTGATAAAGTTGATCGAAAAAGCACAAGTAGTCACTGTCAATTTTTTAGAGGATGTCTAGTATTTTGGTCCTATAAGAAACAAAATTGCATAACACTTTTGATTAATAAAGTGGAATACATAGCAATTATCAACTGTTGTGCTCAAATCTTATGGATGAAGAATCAACTATAGGATTTTTCTCTAAACTTTTTTCATACTCCTATATTATGTAATAATAAAAGTGCTATAAATCTTTCTAAAAATCTTGTGCATCATTTTAGAACTAGGCATATGGAAATCAAACATCATTTTCTTAGAGATCATGTTTTAAAAAGAACCATTAATCTTTTGCATGTTAATACTAAAAATCAAGTAGTTGGCATTTTTACTAAGCCACTCTCTGAAGATAGATTTTGTGTGTTAAGAAAAGAGCGTGGTATGTGCAAACTCTTTAACATTATTTCTATATGAATATTCTCTACTACTTGTCTTCGCATTTCATTTGGCAGGCTCCTTCTTTTTTTTATTCCTTAGAAACTATCTCTTGGTTTGGTAGGCCCTTTCATTTTAAAAGGCTCCTTTTAGTTTAATAGAGCAAGATTACACATATCTTAAAAAATAAGGAGTCATTAATGGAGTCGTTTAAGCCATTTTTTAAAAATATGCGCGTAGTCTGTCAACTCTACATATGTATTTGTCAAAAGATACATGACCAATTATGCTTCCTCTTCTGGTCTATATGTCTAATCATCCTCTTATGAGATCAACGCTTACGAATCACTTAGTACACCCTAAGCAAACTTCTCTCATCTTCTCTATTATTCGCTCTACATTGCCTCCTATTTTCCCTCTTAAACTTCACCAAGCTTTCCTACAATGGCAAGAACAAAATCAAAAGGATAGAAGAAAATTTTGGCATCAACTTCTATCTATGACAAAACAGCTTGTTATGAACAAACCTTTGCTTCTGATTCCTCTTCTTTTTCTCCCATTATAGGTTCTCGCTGCTGTCGCCCATGGCTCACTCACCTACGTTATCTTCTTCCTTCACGTGCTTCTCACAATGGTTGTGCATTTTTTCTGCTTGTGCTTTTCCTCTTCTATACTCTGTTTTTTTATTCTTCTCTTCATCTGCTGGGTTGAACTGTTGCTTCTTCACCTCTTAGTTGTTGTGCATTTCTTCTTCTGTGCATTTATATCCTAGTTGTTCTCTCTCTTTTGCGTTGTCGTTTCTATATGCTATTTGGACTGTCGTGCAATGTTGGCGCAGACTACTATGCACTTTATCTCTTAAAATGTACCTTTATGTTTTTGCTGTTTGTTTCTGCTAGCTTCAGTAATTTGCTAATTCTGAACTGCATTTTGTTAACTGTCGTCTACTACTGTGCTGAGTTTTACTTTGGACTGTTGTTGTTGTTTTGTCTTCTTTTTGTTCCCATTTGTTAATGTTTTGCTTTGCTTCCCACTATTGCTTACATTGTCATTTTGATGCCTTCTCTAATTGCATGAATCCATTTACCTACAATAAAAATGTTTCAACTTAAGCTAATTTTTACAGGAAAATTTAGATGAAATAATTTAGGCCTTAAATAATAAAATATGGATAATGATACCTAATTATGTAATAGAAATAACTAAATAGACTAAGTTTAAGAGGATAAAAGATGTAACATTTTGCACTTATAAGGAAGATATTGGTTTTATTCCAGACCTTGAGCAATTTACTACTAGAGAATAATTCCTGGACTTCTTTGTAGACTTGTTGTTTTATGATGCTCCAGATCTTTTGGAAAAAGAGGCCGTTAAGCCCATTAGTCCCAATATCTTTGAAGGGGTTTAGGCTAAAAAAACCTTTCTTAACATTATTTAAAGTGAATGGAGATGTTGGATAAGAGCATTAAGATTCCTTGAAGGACTTAGGGATAAACATGTTGATATCTTGGATGTGTGTTATATAATTGGAGGATAAGCCAAAAAAACTATTATAAAACTCAAAAGCATTAAGAAGCTACTTCCTTTAATCCTCTAGTCTAGTCCAATTAGGAAGAGTGATTAAAGAAATTTTGTTATCTACTTTGTGTGGTTGTTAATTTGATACAAATGCTACATTTTGATTATTTTGTTGGGAAGGAAATGAATGAATTATGCTTCTTTCATTTGTAATTTGGCAACCAATAAAGATTGGGTTTTCTACTTGTTATATTGGTATTATCCTCTACTTAAAACCATCTGGTAACGATTAAGTGAATCTAAGTTTTTTGCTGGGCATAAAAACACTATAACCCTTTTCCTTGTTTTGTGTTTTATCCTTTTCTCTTCCATTATCAAACTAAAGATGATTTTTTCATCATGGTATCGTTTCTAATAAAAATGGTATCTCCTCCGCTCTCCGTCGTTGGCCTTTTACTCTCCTCGCCATCGCCATCTTTCTTCCTCATGCATCTGTAGCTTCTCCTCCGCTCTTCGTCGCCGTCTGTCACACGTTGCATGTCGCACATTGCATGTTGCCATCCTACGCACATCCATCCATCGTAAGTTCTGTAATTTGTTGTAATTGTTGTAATAATATTTTGTTGTAATGTTTTGAAGAGAAGGGATTGAAGAATGAAGTGTGAATTTGAGATTGAGAGGAAGGGATTTGAGATTGAAGGGTGTATTTGAAGCGTGTATTTGAGATTAAAGATAAGGAGTTGAAATTGAAGTGTGTATTTGAGATTGAAGAGAAGGGATTTGAGATTGAATTGTGTATTTGAAGTGTGTATTTGAGATTGTGTATTTGATATTGAATTGTGTATTTGGAATATGTATTTAAATTATGTATCTGAAGAGAAGGGATTGTGTATTTGAAGTGTGTATTTGAGATTGTGTATTTGAAGTGTGTATTTGAACTGTGTATATGAAGAGAAGCGACAGTGTAATTGAAGTGTGTATTTCATATTGTGTATTTGAAGTCTGTATTTTAATTGTGTATTTGAAGAGAAGGGATTGTGTAATTGAAGTGTGTATTTAAGATTGTGTATTTGAAGTGTGTATTTGAGATTGTGTATTTGAAATTGAAATGTGTATTTGAAGTGTGTATTTGAGATTGTGTATTTGATATTGAAAAGTGTATTTAAAGTGTGTATTTGAGATTGTGTAAAAGAATTGTGCATTTGAAGAGAAAGGATTCTGTAATTGAAGTGTGTATTTGAGATTGTATAATTGAAGTGTGTATTTGAGATTGTGTATTTGAAGTGTGTATTTGATATTGAAATGTGTATTTGAAGTGTGTATTTGATATTGTGTAAAAGAATTGTTTATTTGAAGAGAAATGATTGTGTAATTGAAGTGTGTATTTAAGATTGTGTATTTGAAGTGTGTATTTGAAGAGAAGGGATTGTGTAATTGAAGTGTGTATTTGAATTGTGTATTTGAAGTGTGTATTCGATATTGAATTGTGTATTTGATGAGAAGGGATTGTATATTTAAAGTGTATATTTAAAAAGTAGCGTAATGTTTATATTGTAAGACATTGTTGTGAATTAAACAATATGGAAAAGTTGGTGTTATGATCATTGTTGTATTGGACAGGAAATCTGTACTTGATAGTCAATATGTGATCAATCAAAAGCACGGCCACGACAAGGAAAGAAAACAAACTCCTAATATCTCACACCCACTTCCATGATGTAAATTTACGAATGATACATGAGTTCTTTTGTTTGTTTTAGGGAGTTATTAAAATTATTAAGTTTCAATTAATTTATTAACAATTTTTTATTGTCACAATACTAGTGATAGTATAAAACGTTTGTTTTTTAGTCTTTCAAATCATATGCATTATTACTTTTCTACTTATTAATCTTTTACTTATTATTAATTTTATTATTATTTTTCAATTATATTTATTATTATTATTACTATTATAGTAATATTAAATATATTATTGTTATTAAATTTATTGTTATTATTACTTTTCTACTTATTATTATTATTCATATTATAATTAATTTTATGATTATTATTATTGTCATTAATTATTAATAATAATTATTAACATTATTAGTTTTATTAATCTTATTAATTTTGTTTTTCGTATTGTGTAATTAATCTTTCCTCGATGGATTGAGCAATATGTAAGCTTTTACTTACAAATATTGAAATGATTTAATTATACAATTTAAGTGTCAAATGACTGAGTATACTAATTCATATGATATTTTCTTTTCTGCGGGCCTTAGAAAATTCAATAGAGAACAAGTTTATATGTAATCCTGCGAAGGGACCTTTGTGAACTGTTAAATCATATCCGATGTATTTTGTTAATGGATACAAATATCATACAGAATATTATGGTCATAGCATGGCAACAATAAATAGTGGAGTTTCCATACAGGGAGAATTGATTGATTACTATGGCAAAATTATTGAAATACTTGAAATTGAGTACCCTGCATTGCTAATAAAGAAAATTGTGATATTTAAGTGTGAGTGGTTTGGTCTAACTCCATATGTTGGTACAAATGTACATAGCCGATACAATGTAGTTGAAATTAACAAGCGAAGAAGATTTCAACATTTTGAACCTTTCGTGTTAGCAATGCAAGCGATCCAGGTGTATTATGTCCCTTTTCCCAGCTTAGGACAAGATAAGCCAGATTGGTTAGCTGTTTGCAAAGTTAAACCTAGAGGTGTTTTTGAATCACGTGGAAAAGGAGGACATAGAATTGAAAGTTAAGCGTTTCAGGAAGAGGCTTATGAAATAAATGAATCTGTCGTATATGAGGATAATGAACCTTTGAACATTCCATGTAATGAATATGTTGAAATTTTATCTGGAGAGGATGAGGAGGGCCAGAGATATGAAGAAGAGCTTGAGTTTGATTCAAATTCTTCAGAACAAAAAAATGATTTTGATTTACAATTAAGTGATAATAGCAATTAATTTATGTTTGTAATTGAATATTATATGAACAAATCAATTATTTCCTTTTCAATATATTGTATAAATTATTGAAATGAAATTGTAATATTTTTACAAACTTTAAATATTAATTTCAGGTTGAAATATGACACTAAAAAGATGACAGGATATTCCGCGACCAAGATTCGGAGGTACTTACTGTACAAGTGAAGGATCTTATAGTGTAGCAGTTGGAGATGAAACACCTCCTCCCTCTCCACCTACTACACTAGCAGATGAGGCTACACCATCCATCACTCCTACATCATTTACTACCCCTATACTGACAGAGATGTTAGGGTTAAACAATGCGGATGAAGGAGAAGGCCACCAGCCGGAAGCTGAGGGACATGATGGATGAAAATATATTACAATTGTCAATAATATGTAAGTAAAAATACATGAACCATTATATGTTTATAATTAAGTTTAAATTTTAAAAATGGTATAAATTTATTTGTTTTTATATTAGGTTATTTCCATCTGGACCCTGTTCAAGAAACATGACATCGAAATTCAATGAGAAGATTGATCCTGAGGGCTATGTGTGGAAGAATATCTCTCAGGCGACAAAGGAATTTTACTATCACGAGTTTGAGGTACAACAAAAATTATTATTTTCTTTTTTAGTTAACATTTTTATACATTAATTTGATAAATATTATTACATCAAAAGTACTTATCAAATATTTTTCCTTTTGTTACAGATAGATTTTTTTTGAGATTCTTAATTTGATGAAATCATCTATAGAGTATGGGAGAGATGAGCGTGTACACATTATCGCGACTTTGTTACTGCGATACACAGGGCAGGTATACGATCGCCTTACATTTATGAAGAAATATGGAGTCAATGGCTACAGTATTTGACATCACCTGAGGCCATGTTCGTTTCACAGCATAATTCAGCCAACAGACGTGGAGAATCGGAGGGAGAGAGTCTTCCCATACATACTGCAGGATCTATTACCCACCAAGAGCATATAGAGAGACTTGTAAGTATCTACAATTTACAGTTATATTCTCATTTCTTTTCTTTATTGTATTTTAATTGAATTTGATGTGTTAAAATTTGGAATGAAAATATGTACTTCTTGTTGAGAATGATAATATTATAAATGTCTGGAGCTATATATGGCTGCGTTTTTTAAGTTTTTTTTTGTTCAACTGGGGGTAGATATCATAAAAATAGACAAAAGTGTGCCGAAATTTTTATCTAATTCACTTATAATTAAAATTTTATTCTTTTACAGGAAACGTCTATAGGAATGAGGCCTACACCTCGTCAGCTATTTCTGCACACTTACACTAAGAAGCATGATGGTGTGACATTCGTCAACAGTCATTGTATAGAACTCAATGTATGTGAAATTTATGGTTTAATATTAATAATGCTTAATAATTATCACTTGCTAAAATAAAATGGCTTTCTGATAGGACCAAATACAAGAAAGTATTGAACAACAGTCTCAACAATCTGAAGATGTTGATGAGACTGAAACTTATCTTTACGCAGTACGTGGTAGGGACCGTTGTGGGAGGATATTCAACTTAGGTTCATTTGCGAACACATGTTATTCACAATCCTCTACATCCAATACAACAACATCCAGTAGGCGGTCTACTACCAATGAAGTGCAAGATCTTTGGGGCACAGTGCAGACATTGGTGACTCAGCTGCAACAGTCGATGGAACAGTTTCAACAATCGATGTAGTAAATCGCTCAGCTCTGTCAGGAGATGGATGAGTTGAAGGGTAAGGGTAGCATCTCATCGCACCAACCAAAGGATCCACCGTCTCCAAATCAATAGTGTACTTTTGTTCATTTAATTTATATTACAAATACTTATTATGTACAATGTAATATTTATATTATCAATTAAGATATTTTAACTTTTAATCATCAATAAAATTTCTATTTAAGCAAATTTAATGTATACTATAAATTCAAAACTGTTAAAATTATGCATTAACCATAATTTAAATATGCTGACTTTATATATTATATATTTAAAAAAAATTTGTTGTTCATTTACTAACAGAAAAAATATCTGTCGGTAAAGTCATCTCTGTTTACCGATGGTCTATTAGCAAATCCGTCAGCAATCACAGAGGGAATAACCAATTTCATCGCAATTTTTACCGATGGAATAACATATTTGTTGTTAACCTTTTAGAAAATTTACCGACGGTATATTTCTTACCATCGGTAAATATTCAGATAGAATATAACCACCCGTTGCTAAATTTTACCGATGGTCAACAAAAGTATAAACCATTAGTATATTTACTGACGGTAAGCATTTTACCATCGGTAAATTTACCGATGAAATTTTTTTTCCTGTCAGTAATTATTAGCTAGGGCCATTTCTACGATGCCTTTGTTCATCAATAAAGTCTGTCGGCAATATATCTTACCGACGGAATATTTCCGTTGGTAATTTCTGTCACAAAATGGTAATTTCCGTCACAAATCTTGTAGTGATTGTTGCTATGTTGTCTCTAGGTTATCCTGATTCCTTTTCAGATGACAAGGAAGAAACAATCGAAAAACAATATGCTTATGAATCAGAAAAAGAAGAAGAAGAAAAAGAAAAAGGAAAAGAAAAGGGAGAAGAAAAGAAAGTAGTAAGTGGAGAAGATGAGGAGACTTTTAGTAAGAGGGAGTTACTAAAAAATTTAAGATTTCATTTACTTATTCTCTCCTTACCCATTCCTACTATAAAAGCTTTCGCATTTCCTAAACTTGGTCCCAAAGAGAAGAAAGCACCTAAAGAGCACTGGGCAATAAATAACGATGGTTCAAATGAAGAAAATGCTTAGTTGGAAAGAAGACCACAGATAAAAGGAATTGTTACAAAACAAGCTCCACAAAAACGTTGGAGCTATATAAATATAGTGCCCTAGAAAGTAAGTGTATTTACATGTAACTTTATCTTCTTCAGTTACAGTTTTGTAATGAAAATATTTATTA
>JAOQMS010000007.1:495787-506394 GCA_027563885.1 Erythroxylum longipes
AAATAAAAGAAATAACAAAACACATTGTCTCCATCCCAGGTCTTTCTAGAAAATCTGAAAATATGTATAAAAATACTACAGAAAATGTAAAACTCCTATGGCTGTTGAGAAAGTAAGACGAAAACTACAAAAAAAATGAAAACGACTCCTACACTATCTACGTGAACAGTACCTACGTGTACTATTCACATTTTTCTCTTTTTAATGCCTCCCGATCCCTTCATTTTCCTTCCTCTCTTGCAGATCACGTCTCCCACTTGTTCATATTGTGATTCTCTATCAATCTGATCTTAAAAGATCATGA
Organism: Erythroxylum longipes; assembly: GCA_027563885.1. Classification (NCBI taxonomy): domain Eukaryota; kingdom Viridiplantae; phylum Streptophyta; class Magnoliopsida; order Malpighiales; family Erythroxylaceae; genus Erythroxylum; species Erythroxylum longipes. Next base: position 496,092 of record JAOQMS010000007.1, read on the forward strand.
TAATCTAAAATAAATCATATTTAAATTTGAAAGCAGATCTGCAGATTTTCCCTTTTATCCTTGCACGTGGCCACATCTAGTCACTAAAGAAGTCCTCAAGATTGGAGGGAGGAAATTAAGAATTTTTTGGAGAACCCCTATAAGCAGGTGCCTCTTATAATTAAACTACAAGCACTCAACTTTGTATTGACTGAAGAAGGCTTATTTCGACAAGGCAGTGATGGACTTCTTTTAACGCACTTAGGATGCCAGAGGCATTAAAAGTAATAAGATAAGTTTATGAAGGGGTATGTAAAGCATATTAATCTAGTATGAAGATGAGGTGGCTCATAAAACACAATGGTTACTACTAGCCTTTAACATTGAAGGATTGTATATCCTATACCAAAGGCTATCAACAACGCCAAAAATAAATAATGAATTCTTATCTCTGATTTACACTATATAATTAAGTCATAGCCTTTTATAGGTTAGGTCATGGATCTTATTAGGAAAATATACCTATTAAAGGTCATAATTTCATTATATTAGCAACGAATTATTTTACTATATAGGTGGTGGCTCAACCTATGAAGAAGGTTGAACAAACTAACATAGTGAATTTCATTAAGGACATATTATTTATTAATTTTGTATTTTACAATCAATAATATATGACCAAGGAACTATATTTACCGATTAGGAAGTAAAAGATTTTGCTATAGACTATGGCATACCATTGTTGAATTTGACTCCTTACTATGCTTAGGCTAATGGCCAAGCTAAATCATTAAATAAAGTAATTATTAAAATCTTGGAAAAGATACTAGAGGAGAATCTCAGATATTGGCATAAGATTTTGTTTGAGACCTTATGGGCATAACAAACTTTTAAGTTCACTACTACAAGAGTCAGCCCATCCACTCTAACTTATGGTAATAATGTTATTCTCCATACAGAGTAGTGATCCCATCTTTAAGAGTGGCTAAGTAGAATGCTTTGAAGACACTTAAGTATTTAGATGCAATGGTGATGGAATTAGAAGATTTAGATGAAGTTTGTCTTCAAGCTTCAAATAACATGATTGCACAAAAAAAGGTGGAAAATTTATACAACAAAAGAATTCATAAATGGGAATTTCAAGCAAGGGATCTAGTATGGAAGTTGATTTTACCCCTTAGAATGAAAGATAGATAGTGGGGAAAGTGGTCCCCTACTTAGGAGGGGCCATTTCGAATTTATATGGTTTTGAAAAGTAATGCCTATCGGTTATCTAGCTTAGAAGGTGAACTTCACAAATGTTTCATTAATGGAAAATATTTGAAACCCTATGTACCTACTCTGTGCGAGAGTTCATGAATAAAGCAATAAGAGTAGAATTCTCTAAGTCAAATAATGAAAAACTATAATCATCCAAGCAATAAAAATTAAAATCCAAGCCAATTAATGGCTAACAAATTGTTTGTAAAATGTAAAGAAGTTCAAATTTGATCTAAGCCAAAAGAATGGATCTCACCTCATTGTTTAATATTAAGAACTTGATCTTTCCTTTTAGAAAATCAGTCATTTTCATTGCTGCTTAGCTATCTACTTGACCTTATTGAATTCCTAATTAAGCCACTTATCATTTTACTCTAGAGTATTTCGTTTGTCTCTAATCAGTTTAATGGCTCTTTAATGCTCAACAGCCTGATCCTCTGAAAAGGTGAATTCATTCTTTAGCTTGTGGATTTGCATTAGGAAGTTTTTACCTTTAGCCTTTTCCATATCATAATCAGTTTGGCAATTTTTGAGGGGCTTAGTTTTTTGGAATAGACAACTTGGTTATGATAAGACTTCTTAAAAGAATAGAAATCCTTTTTAGTTTTACTCATAAATTCTCTAATAGAAAATGACTAGGTTATATAACTAATGTAGGACAATATGCTTAGGAAGGAGTTGAGCTAAATTTCGGTCAAAATTTGGAGTTCTTATTACACTGTGAGCTTTAAAGATTCCTTAACTCATGTCAGCTCATCATAACTATCAGTTGACACAACACTGAGGGGAGTGATAAGAGAAATGTCTAAGACGCTTAGATCAAAGACTTATTATGAGGACGTTCTTACTATCCAAACATTTCCCACTTAAAAAATGTGGAATAATTCATCAAGATTTTGGAGGATTATAATAAAGAATAAAAGGAATTCCTCATTTACCTTTTAAAAGTGACTTCAGTAGTCTTTTGTTTAGTAGAACTTATAACTATTCCATATTCTAATTCATGGGAAATGGTAGGAGGTGGTAGCTTTGATGTTAGATAATTTGTGAAAGAAAAATCAAAAGTATGAATTCATGGTGGGAATAAAGTAAAATAAATTAGAAAAGTGACATACCTTCACTAATGTCCTCTATAATCTTTTTAGGAGTGGAAGAAGCTTCTTTTGTGTGGGTGGTGTCCTCAGTAATAGGTTTTGTAATTTTAGTTTCTTTAAGTCGCTTATTAGTTGAACAAGTCGACTTTCTAACAGACATCTTAGGAATTGGTGTCTTGGCCTTCTTGGAGCTCAAAGCAAATGGAGACTTCTCTTTAAATTTCCTTTTAATGATAAGGTTTACAGCTACTATTGCTACCTTTAGCATCTAGAATTTTGAAATCTATAACAGCAAAATTTAGTGTTAAAAATAAAAATTATATAATATTTAGCTAACAGCAGTGCCTTTAAGGATGGCAAAATTTAACACGGAACTAAATTTTGATAGCCTTTTTCCCACTAAAGGTGGTAATTTTTTGTATTAGCAACATTTGTCACAAGTATTTTACACTTTAAAATGCGATAACGTTCAAAGATTTTTTGAAGGAATTTATTGTTAATAGCACTTGTTTTAAAGGAAACTCTTATTGGGTAGTTCAAAAGATAGACAATAGGGGGAATTCCTAGAGAAATTCTAGGATGTCGGCTTCAGAAGTAAGTTAGATATACCTCAAAGCCTAAGGTCATAATGGAAGGACCAAGTTTCAGAGTCTTGTCACCATCCACTTTGAAAACCCCTTGATTGGTGTAAGCAAGGAAGAGTTTTTGGTAAACATTTAGATAAGAAGATTCAGAAGTCTTGAAATTCAATAAGTAAGACCTTTTAGAGAAGTCCTGAAAAGGTTTAAGTTGGTTTATTGACCTGGACTTCAAAGACAGAAAAAAAAAAACACTAAAGATATCCTTAGTAGATTTACTACACAAACTCACATTAACACGAAGGCCAAGAAATTCTGGTAATTTGGGGTGCATAGAAGGAAGTCCTTTTTCCCTGTGCTCTGGAAAATAGATTAGTGTCCAAAGTTGAGCAAACCATATGAACAAATTAAGCCTCTGAAGAGGGAGATTGGATAGACACCTCCCTACGCTCCTATAATGGAATCATAGGAAAACAAAACTTAGGGCAAAAAATTTACCGCAGGCTACTAGTTTATAGAAAGGGAGGAACTCCAAAATTGGTTTATTATTTACAAGACAAAAAAATTGATTCAATAGAACCTAAATAAACTTAATATTTTCCTCTTCAGAAAAGGGATTCTTAGATAAAGTGTAACTATTAATTAGCCTAAAATAAGAAAAACATTTGAAGGAACTTAGGTCTAAATTAGAAGTTTCCTTAACTAAACACAAGAAATCCTCCCTAGTAATAGATAGATGAATCAAAAAGAAAATATCTTTAAGCGAAATAGAGGCATTCCTAAAAGAAAAGATAAAGGAATTACATAAGGGACTTCATAATTTCAAGACAACATATATGAAATTAGATTGATATTCGAACGAGTTCCTAGAAAAAGCTATTAATTAGAGAAGTCTTTGCCTCTTCCAAGTAGAATGGTAAGAAGCGTATAACATGTTTATCCATTTAATCCACTATCCATATTTTTTTAGCCATGGTTTCAGAGATATTGGGGCTTGAAATAGAGTAAATTCTAGAGAAAAGCTCAATTTACTCACCTCTTTTAGATAGGGGAGAGATAGTATAGGAGATCTAGCCAACGAAGGGAATCTAATGGTCAAAGGTAATCATTGCTTATGGTCAAAATATGGAATTCCTGCTAACATGCTAGAAGAAGGAAGTTTTGACGACAAAATTAAAAGAAAATTTTAAAAAGGGCAGTTAGGGTTTAACTAGTTTCCTACCTTATTCTAACGAAGGGTGGTGGAGGTTCAATTAGAATAGAGACTACCTCAAGTTTTATAGCTAGCATAAAGAATAAAGTTAGGAAACCAATAGAAATTTTGAATTAAGTATAAAGAGAAGTCTAAGGCGTACATCTATAACGTCCAATTAAACAGAGTCAATAGAGGAAGAATAAGATGCATGAGGTATGGAAGCTATAGTATAAGGAAAGTTCATTAAGTTTTAGGGTAATTCACAAGGAAGAGAAGGAAAAAATAATGGTGTTAGTAGAAAAGATGGAGACTCATGGAGTTTAAGATATAAAATGGTGTAGAGCGAGAGGAATTTATAGCAAAACGGGCAAACCTTAGAAGAGCAATAGAAATTTAAATTTTAAATGTAGTGGATCTTTTAGATTTTGTAATAGATGGAGCGTTAGGAGTTTTCAACACATAAGTATCTTAATATAATCTTTGCAACCAATGTTAAGGATTCCCTTTAATTAAAGGTTAAACGAAGATCATCCTTATGAAGTTTTCAAGCTTTTATTTCTAGTTGGGTTCTCCTAGGTTTCTAAACTTCCTAAAAACACTGGTCCATATTTGAAATTTTGATTAATAGTTTTGCACTCATTTAATGAAAGATAGAATATATATTTGGTTTGTCCAACCAAATATATGCTAGAGACAATTGTTGATAGCCTAAGAAGAATTCAACCCATTTAGCCTAAAAGTGAAAAGACCAAGAAACTAGAAGTTTTAGAAGTCAGTTTGCTAGAGAATTCCTAGACACTAGAAGTGATAAAAAAGTCTAAAATGTGGGAGGCAGGACGGTTAATATTTGATGAATATATGATAGGCAATTAGTTAAAAGTGGACATAACAAAGGAAAATTGGAAGTTGTGAAGTTACAAAAGAACTACTTGAGGGGAGTACATATGGGAAAATCACATATACACTAGTAAAATATACACAAACAGACAATCAAACAACAACATAACAAAAACATAAACCTTGTCATTATCTCAAATTCTCTTTGTATTTTGAACTTTACTTTTATCCAAATTAAATATTCTCTTTAGTTCAAATCTTATTTTAACAATCTGTAGCATTTTATTAGCTTAGAATCTTATTCTCTAAGTTTTCTAGAGTCCACCTATATTATCGACAAGAATTCAGGTGCAAAAATTGGAAGAATTCTTCCCTAGTACTCTCGAATTCTAAGTTGATAGTTTAAGTGATCAACAATATCTTTTTTAATCATTATGGGATTTTTGTAATAATTTTATGGGGATTATCCATTTTGATACAATTTAAATTTGACTGTGTCAATTAAAGCAATAGTTTCATTTTTAAAATATTAATTTATTTAAGGATAATTTTAATTAGATATTTTTGGGGGGTTATTTGACTTAGTATAATAAGAAAATTGTCGGGTAATTTTGTGTTATTGTTTAATTCAATATTTTCATTTATTTCTTCATCTATAATTCTTCTTAATTCTTAGTTGAGTGTCTTTAATATGGTTTATATCTTTTAAAAGAAAATTTTGGTCTTCTGTTATTACATTAATTTGTTTTTATTCTTCAATTTCTTCATCTTTAGACCAATCATTATTTTCTAAGCTACCTGTTTCTTCAAAAAAATGTCTCATTTTTTGATTCATTTTTAAATTCCTTAAAGCTTTCACTATCCGATATCACTAAGGCTTGTATTTATCTGAAATCTCCTTATTTAATTCTAAACTTTGAAGTTTTTTAACGTTAATTCTATATATATGTATATAGAATATTACATTTTGAAACTTGGGATAGAATGGAAAGTTTTGTTTCTATTATAATAATTCTTGTTTGGTTTAGGTTTTTTTATAAGATTTTCTATGTTTAATGGGCGAAAACTCAGTTTTATAAGTTTTAGAAGTTTTATTACGTCCTTTTCAACTCTTATTATTATCATTATAAGAAACATCAAATTATTGGCAAAATGACCCTAATTCTTTGTTGGTTTTACATATTTGGTATTTTAATTATTTTTGTAGTTTTGTGTCTTGATATAATTTTAAACCTTCTTTTTGGGTGTAGCTAATTAATTCTCCATTTAATAACTTATTATAGGGTACTTGGTCATTGTAGTTTTCCCTAATTTTATTTTAACTTTTTCTTCTAATAGAGGAGCGAGGAAGCCTTACAAGAAACTTCTTCTTCTAAAAGGGTTGGTTTGAATCTTCTCGTAGCATAAATCTTATTTAAAATGTGTCTTTTAACAAGACACTTGTTTTATTAAAAATCACATTTTTCTAACACATGCAGTTCATTGTAGAGATGACAATTAAGCCTCAGCTCAGGCTCGACCCGCCTCGACCCCACTTGAAGTTAGCGAGTCTCGGCCCAAAATGAAGTTGTTTTTGCATTTTAATTAAAAACAATTCGGGTTGTTCGAGTTAAACTTTGGTTGGGTTGAGTCGATTTGGGCTCAAGTCGGGCCTAGTTGGTTGGGGCTCGGGCCCCCTACCCCATGCCCAAGGCTCAGCTTATTGTCATTCCTAATTCATTGTTCATATTTTAGGTCATTGAGGAGAATGTTAAAGAAGTTGAAGGTGATTTATGTTTGTTATTTGGGGTGGTTTTATAAATAGGTTGCGAATATTTTTGTTATAGTTGATTCCTTACAGACTAGAGCTTGAAAGATCATAAGTAGAGTATCTTAGAAGATCTTTATTATGAATATTTATTACAAAGTGTATTTTAGGAGCTCTTTCCAAATCAATAGGGGATGTGGAAGCATTATCATTGAAATAGGATCTTGTTAATTTTATAATAAAAGATAATTTGACTTTGTCATCAAGAATGTTAAAGAAGTTGGAGGTGATTGGTGTTCGTTATTTGGACTGGTTTTATAAATAGGTTGTAAATTTTTTTGGTTATAATTTATTCCTTACAAGTTAGAGTTTGGAATATTGGAAGTAGATTATCTTAGAAGATTTTTATTATGAATGTTTTATTACAAAGTGTATTTTAGAAACTCTCTCCAAATTAATGGTGGATGTGGAAGCAGTATGGTCGAATTATAGAGCTTGTTGATTTTCTACCTAAAAACATCTTTAAATTACTTTATTTCTTTTATTGGAGTATTAACATGGTTTATAACTCCTTCAAATATTTGTTCATCTGAAAAAGTTTTTATCTTTCCAGTTTATAAATCTTAGTACGACTATATTAGACATTGTTAAATTAATTTGAAAATATTTTTTCTTTTTTTGACAATTTATTAAAGCTTTAGAGGAAAAAACTTGTGTTATTGGCTTTATAGTGAATTTTATAAATTAATGTTGAAAGAACTGATCTTAAGTTCATCATATAATTATGATTTATGCCTGCTCTAAAAGCGTGACTCTGGTGTATTATTATTATTATTATTATTATTATTATTATTATTATTATTATTATTATTATTATAAATTTCACATTTGAAGAGACTTGCTGAGGAGAATCGAGATAGGGATGTTAAGACCAGCTCGGCCCTGCCCAACCCTATCAAACCGACCTACGGGCTAGGCCACGACCCAAGAGTCACAGGCTATGGGTGGGTCACAGGCTAAGGTGGACGGACCGGGTAATGGCCTGAGCCAAGCAGCCCAGCTCATAGTCATTGGCCTACACAGTGATCCAAACAAAATGGCGTCGTTTTGTTTATGTATAAAATATTTCTTCTCTCGATAAAACAACACCGTTTTGCTTTAATAGCACGTTCAACGTCATTTTGTTGCACGCAAAAACATCGTTTTGCTTATGATTAAATAAGCCAACAGCATTGCCCCTAACCCCTTACAATGTCACTCCTGTACACTCGCCCCTCACTCAGCACAGCAACCTCCTCCTGTAATCCTACCTCCATCCATCTCCCTTCATCCCCCCAGTTGCTTTCACTTCTTTGTTCTTCTTCTTCGTTTCACATTCTTCCTCGATTCTTCTTCTTTGCATATCATCTATCGTGGCTTGACACAGTCACTAATGTTGAAACAACCAATGGTAATTTGGTGAATGGTCCAACATACTCAATAAGGTAATCTCTCATTCTCTCCTGGTCAGTTTGGTTTAATTGGTTGTTTTGAGACATGATGTGGCTAATTTGAGAATTTTGTATGTTAATATTTGGAATATGGGATAATGCTTGTAATGTGTTTGATGAAATGCTGCAGAGATCATTGAGATTTATTGTGAATAACCAGGTTACTTCCGTACTTGTAATTATTTTAGTTGTACATTGTGGGTTTTGTTTGGACGTTTTAACCAGGAAAATTCCTGTTTTAGGCATTTGTACTCTTTGTGTTGCTTTTGGTGACTTCCATGTTGCATTGACATCCTGTATAATCATAGACATAGTTGCACATTCTCTATTTCCATTAATTTTTAAGCATAACAAGAATATGGGGTTGGTTATGGAAGAATAAAGAACTGCTATTTGTCTTTTAGTGGTTAAATGTGGGCAAAGGATAGGACTATTAAGTACGAAGTCCTATTGGTTTTGGTTCTTGATATTTTTTATTCTTCTTACTGGTTTAATGCTGTAAAATAATAGTTGAATTCATCACATTATTTGAAGAAAAAAAACATATCTTCTTTTGCGTTTTTACACAAATTCAATCATAAAGAAAACATAATTATCAGTAAGGCATATTTGCCTTGTAACCGCAATATCATCAACAAGGCTTCTCTAGCTAGATGAAGCTTCTCTTTTTACTTCCAAGTCAATGGAAAGCTATTGGAGAAGTAAAGTCTCTTTTAAAGTAGTGATATCAGTTTCGACCATAACCATTAATTCACAATTTTTCAACCATCACATTACATGTAAAGCAACATATATCTTCCTATGCATAAAGGGACTATATAGTCTCATACTAGAGTCACATTTCTTATATTTGCTTCAAAATAAAGATATCAAACCCTAAAAATGAAAATTCATTAGAATCTTAGGAAAACAGGTATTGGCATAGAAATATTTACAAAACATGTTTACCACATATATAGAAACCAATCAAACACTGTTTAGTCCTCAATAATTCTAGTGAAACTATAATATTTCAATTATTATAAAGGTATAATAATAATTGAAATATTCTTGATTGTTCTCTTATTTTGTTATGTTCTGCTCTGTTTTCTTCTAATTTCTTTCTTATCCTAATTGTTTAGCTTCATTTGAATTTCTAATTTCTAATTTGTATCTGTTCTACATCATCTAGTGCGTGTGCTTAACTTTTACTTTTAAGGATTTTCACTTCACACAACTATTCTTGTTTCGAATTTATGCTAATAAATGTGGATTTTATCCCATATCTGGGATTTTGGTCTTAAACGGAGTATTAGCATGTATACTGGGATATTAATGAAATACTAAAACAAGCTACATCTTCTAGGTTGATATGTTGAGCGCATGATATTGCCTTGATTTACCTTTGGAAAATGGAAATAGGAGTGGTTGTAAAGATATATTAACTGCAATATTTCTAATACACTTATGTATTATATTGAAATTGAAATATTAGAAAAATTATACTACAATAAAGCAGTTAATAATATCGTCCACAACTTTATGTATTTTTTAGAACCCGTTTTTGGAGCCCAATGTTCATACTCTGATACCACAGCTGTTAGACCCCGTTTCCGAAACCCAATATTCGGAGACAAAACGAAGCCTATCATCCCATAAAGGTGGCGTGCCTATAGCAATTGAACATCAAACAATCAAATTTAAAGATTTCACAAGAAAGAAAAATCCAATATTATTTCATTAATGAACCCAATTAAGATTTATACAAACTCATTTCAAATTACAAAATACAAAAGTACACATGATACAATTGAATGCTTATGCTTAAAATGATTTTAAAATACAAAAGTTCCTAGCTAACTTAATTGCAAAAATCTCTAACTATCTTGGAGTTCCAATGCCTTGCAAGAATTGCTAATCTTCTCTTTCTACACCTGAGGAGGGAATCGTGGGGGTGAGCTTAAAAGCTCGTGAGTAACAAGTTTATAATGGAGCATCAAGCAAAACCATTGAAATTATTCATTTTCATAATAAATTTGCATTGAATCCATAAAACACTTATTTCTTAAATTTCTCATTTTATCAAACGATTCATGAGCAATTATAAATCATGTATGCATTCAACTTGCTAACACATAAGCACA
>JAOQMS010000007.1:506494-523620 GCA_027563885.1 Erythroxylum longipes
ATTTGAGTGTGAGTTGGTGAGGGAGTTGGTGCTTGAGTTGGAGTGGGAGTTTGAGTGAGAGTTGGTGTGGGAGTTGGCGCTTGAGTGGGAGTTGGAGTTGGAGTGGGAGTAAGAGGAGTACAAGTGGGACTTAGTGTAGGAATTGGTGCTTGAGTTGGAGTGGGGATTTGAGTGTGAGTTGGAGTGGGAGTTGGTGCTTGAGTTGAAGTCGGAGTTTGAGTAGGAGTTTCTGTAGAATCTTCACGCCTTCTCTTTACAAAAAAATTTGTAATAGTCGAATCTTTTATCCGCTTCATTCTGAAATCAATTTGACATATATTTAGTTTCCACCCAAGGAACAAGCGTTCGAAGACCATTGCATTATGGTTTTGCTATAATTATAATAGATGGGTAACATTCCATTGCCAATAAAGAGATTCAAAGGAACATTTAACCTTTTGACAACACCACAACAACTCCTCGCTACCACCATCGAAAATAGCAGCGACAAGCCAACAACTTCGACAACACCAAAACAATAACGGCAACAAAATGGACAGAAATAAAAATAAACAACGGCAACTTACAATAACGACACCTACAATAACAATATAACTTGACAAATGACAACGACTCTTATCAACACACTAACAACACAATATAAACCGACAACACCACCCAACACCAATAACCACCACGACAATCGCCGCAAAACAACACTACGTAACCAAAAACGTCCCCAATAACACAAAAAATCTCTAAACTTCAAATTTCTGTTCGAAATTACCGAATTAACGCATTAAACTGACATTAAATTCACATATGAACAAAACCCTCTTATTAATTTCAACATTTAAACCCTAATTCGAAAACCCCTAATTTGATACCTAACAATTAAACCCCTAGTTTAGAAAACCCCTAATTTGAAACCCTAACAATTAAACCCGTAATTTAGAAATCGAAATTAACCTTAAAAATCTCAAACTTACTTGAAATTAATCTTCAAGTGTTTCGCACCTTCAATGGAGAGGGAGAAGACGAAGTGACGAACAAATTAACAATGGTGATTGGTGTGGCTGTGCCGCTGTGGCCTGTGGGCTGGACTCGTGAGCCCTGGCCGCGTGGGGAAGGAGTTGGATTGATGTTGAAGAGTGAAGAGTGAAGTGAAGAATGAAGAGTGAAGTGAAGAATGAAGAGAGAGAGGGGGTCGAAGAGTTCGGCAGAATGGGGAAGGAGTTGGGTAACTTGGGTTCTCATTTTTTTTTTTTACATTCATTGCTTAAGGTAAATAGAAGTATTAAAACAACAGAACAAAAAGCATAACAAGTTCTGTAGCGCAGTGGTAGTATGCTTACTTTGTAAGCGATAGGCTATGGGTTCGATTTTTGCTGAGGCTGGAATATGGGTTTTTTGCTTTTTTTTTTCATTTTTTTTTGAGTGGGGTTGCATATGCAACCCCATGCTCTATACCAGGTCCACCCTTGGATACGTAGTACTTCTCTTATAGTTAGTTAACCTAAACATTTTCTTATTTAGCCTAAATATTTTCTTGTAATGACTTGTTTGATTTATTTATTAACTTGTCTTCTTTTTTGTTTGTGTATTTATTTACTTGTTTTATTTTTACTCTTTACCTTGTTCTATATTTATTATACTATTTATTTATTACTTATTTTATTTTTATTTTTAAATTATTATTATTTTAATATATATATGCATTTTTTCCTCCCTTCATGTGGGTCTATCGAAAACAGTTTTTCTATCAGTTAGGGATAAGATGGCGTACTATTGATCCTCTTCAAACCTCGCGTATTAACGGGACTTTCACTAGGTTGTTATTGTTGTTGTATTTTCAAATTTGCAATTTTTTTGCAAATGCCCAAATCTCTTGCACTTGTAACATTGAGGCTGTCCCTTATGTCAACAATCTTTCTCCTTATGATGAAGCTTCTTACAATTGCTATATTGAGGAATATTGACCTTTCCTTTTGAGGATAAAGTCTCGGCTACATAAGCTCCATCCACTTTTTCTTCAATTCCTCATCCCTTATTGATCTTCTTTGGTCCATAGATTGAAGAGCATTAAATAACTCTGTAAAAGTTATGTTTGATAGATCTTTAAAATTTTCAAGTGAGGAAAATTTTGACTCATATTTTTCGGGAAGAATCATGAGAAACTTGTCTACTACTCGTTGACTAGGAAATTTTTCACCAAACAATTTGATTTGATTGACAATGAATTTGAGCTTGCTTCTATATTCCTTGACACTTTCAGATTTATTCATCTTTAGCATCCCAAATTCTCTTTTAAGATTCAAAATTTGTATAAACCTTGTTTGATTGTTGTCTTCAAACTCTTCCTTAAGCTTCTCCCATGCTTCTTTAGGTGATTCACAAGCCATTATGCTTGTAAAAGTTCCCTCAGACACGACCGGATGTATATAAGAGAGCACTTTTGGTTTCCTTGTCACTACTTCATCATGCCTTTTGATTTGATTTAGTGTGGGATTTTTTGAAAGTAGGTTAGGATTGAAATCACTCTCAATAACCTCCTGAAGACTCAAGAATGTTAAATAGTGTTAGTGAATATATAAAACCAATTAAGTTGACCTCACACAACAGCTTAAGCTGTTGTGGTGAAATGGTCGTTTCACATGGTATCAGAGCCTTTGTGACCAAGTGGTCATGAGTTCAAATCCTACCACCCACCTATTATTCAGCACAAGGTAGAGTGAGCATGTGCAAGTTTCAAGCTCAAAGGGCTTTCACTTGATGGGGTGTGTTAATGAATATATAAAATCAATTAAGTTGACCTCACACAACAGCTTAAGCTATTGTGGTGAAACGGTCGTTTAACAAATAGGATTTCATTTTGATGACTCATTTAATTTATTGATAATTTTCTCCATTGAGAGCAGGGATAATAGAAAAATTATTTGATGTCATTTCACAAAGGTTGAACACTCACAAAAATTTTACTCTATTTTCACAAGCCCATAAAACCCCTAGAGCTCCAATACCACATTTGTTGGAAAATATAATAATCGACAAGAGACAAAGTTTTGCTGGACAAAAGAAAAGACTTTGCTACTAGCTTAACTCAACAAAGCAGAACGTTAAGTCTAAATAAATAGGCAAACACTCAAAACTAAAAATTCCTAAAATCAAGCAACTAAGGAAATTGATGTGAAATGAACAGCCACTAAGCCAAATACAGCTTAACAGAAAAATTCGATAATAAAACGCTACTCCTAAAAAATAGGAAACAACTCAATAGTAGTTTGAAACACTTTAATCAACAATTTTAGTTGTGCCAACAGTAAGAACAAAGGTCACTTGGGATGGGTGACCCAAAGAATTTCAAAGTTCTGCTCCTTGGGTAAAACTAAAATTGAAAATGGTTTCTGCTCAGCAAGCAGAATGAAAGATAAAATAATTTAAATAACCCAAAATTGGCTTTGATACTATGTAAATGAAGGAGAAAAAAAGGTATTGATTTCTCCTATTACTTTGTTTAGAGTAAGCTTCGTATATACAAGTAGATCAAAAATTAGTTAAGGAATGTAATCTTTATACTGAAGCCTGTAATCAGGTGTTGAGATATCCTCAATATCCTGTCAGTTACATATCTTATCAGTTACTTACTCTACAATCTGTAAGTCCCCATCATTGATGATTGATTGGCTGATGGAAAATATTACTTTCCCATTCTTTGCCTGATACTTAACTACTTGCTTGCTTTAGTTATTTTAGGTAGGCCTGTCTTACTTCACGTAATTGATTCTAGTTTCCAAACTGAAATTACTGGTCACTAACGTGATCTTTCTGAAGGTTGGTCATTCCATTGGTGCATACATATCCATTGAAACACTAAGAAGGTGTCAAGATAAGGTGATGGCTATTTTTTGCCTCCATCATGGTTTCTGTATGCCATTCTATCCTTGTCAAGACTTTGATTTAGATTGCTGTTCTGATATTATCTTTCGCATTTTAGGTCATCTATTATGTGGGATTATATCCATTTCTGATGTTTAACCCACTATCAAAGAAGCAGCCTACATACAAGAAAGTTTCAGAGTAAAGCTCTTTCTCTATTTTGAGTTTTGCTACTTCTCAAAAGCTCCTACTTCATCTTGCGCTGCATATATTTCTGCCCATTGCCGTTCGCCCACAGAATCTTCTTTCCCTTATGAATATGTCCTAGTTGATGGACATGTGAATTACCTTATCATAATGTAGAAAAGTTAAATTAGATAATATTTCCTCGTTTAGCTCATCTAAGTTACTCTAATATTTATACTTCTGAATGTTCCCGTTTCTTTTGTCTGAAATTTGTGCTTGTACAGAGAATATTCCTTTTTAACCAATGTTGCATACATTTTCAAGGAATACAGAATTTACAGCATATTTGTCTGTATTTCAGGTCGCCTGTTATATCTGCTCTTCTTAGTTTCTGTATAGGATTCTTGGGATTGTTACCGAAGTGCGCTAGAAGATCACTTGTGTCGAAAACTATTGGAAAGTCATGGTCTGCCCCAGCCATCGACGCTGCTTGCAGTCATTTGCTGCGGGTATAGTTTACTATTTGTGTTATGTAAGAGCTGGGTTGCAAATCTACTTGCATGTTGAGTTTTGTCCTTTTCAAATCTAATGGCAGTCAGTCCTCATCTTTACACTAAGAGTTTGCATTGCCTAAATTTCCAATATGATCTGAAATTGAATTCCTTCTCTTTCATTTGTTAACAGTACCACACGTTTCGGAATATGCTCTTTTTGGCACAGTCGGAATTCAGAGAGGTACTCTTGCTTATGAGTAAAAAATCTAGCAAACTTTTGAAAAGTATTACATTTGCTGCTATCGTCCTACAAATTACTTTGGTTTGGCCATATTAAGCTATAAAGGGGGACCTCACCCATCTTCCCTACCCCACCTCCCATAAATTTATACCTAGGCAGCAAAAGGATGAAACCCTTCCCTGGCCACCTGCTTTGTTTTTGTTTTGCAGAACATTCATCTACTTTGGTGCATTTGAAATATAATACTATTATGTCATTTCCTTTTTAAGAAGGCTGGTGCAATGGTGCAACCAGACCTCCTCTTTTTACAAATTGTCTAGAGTTGCGCAAGGCAGGGTTCTTGAAAGATGATTATACAAGAATCCATATTTCGTAGACCACATTTATGCACCTTCCTTGTATCTGGTAGCTTGTTGCAAGTTATGTATCCCCCTAAAAATTGTTTTGCTTGCCAAATAAGGCTGGCTTGTGCAATCTTTTAGTGTTTAATGACCTCCGTTAATGTGAATTAAGGCTGCAACAACATGCTATGCACCTGTTTCTGGTGGAAAATATTATTGGTGGAACTTCACTTTGATCAAACTTGTAGATC
This sequence comes from Erythroxylum longipes, assembly GCA_027563885.1. NCBI lineage: Eukaryota > Viridiplantae > Streptophyta > Magnoliopsida > Malpighiales > Erythroxylaceae > Erythroxylum > Erythroxylum longipes. Next base: position 511,863 of record JAOQMS010000007.1, read on the forward strand.
GATTTTCATCTGTTTGTTTTATTTACTACTTTGTTTCTCCACTTATAGGTACATTACAGAATATATTGCCTCTTCAACTCCAGCAGGAGGTTTGAGTGGGCAGCTATGCTCATCTAGAAGTGCTAAAATATGTCTTCAACCTAGTGTTAACTACTACGATTCTTTTATTTTAGCTTTCAGAAGCACCGGACTGGACATTCATGAGAGAAAATAAGGGTAAAATTACATTCTTGTTCGGTGTTGATGATCACTGGGGTCCTCTGGAAATGTATGAAGAGGTAAGTGATAAATCCATGATTTTAGTTTTTTGTGATTTATCCTCTTAAGAAATTCACTCGGATATTGAGCATATTTGCAAACAAAGCTTATGCACTATAAAGTTGGTATGGAGTACATGCTGTTTTCATCACGTAATGCTATTGTTCTTTAGAATAGAGCACATGCTGTTTTCATCACGTAATGCTATTGGTTTTTCATTCTAAATTTTAAGATGTTAAAGGTAATACGTAATATCTTCTGTCAGTGTGGTGTGAACATTTCAGTGTCCCATTAAGTTCAATATAATGATCTGTGCATTTCAATATCAGAGGATTTAGTTCAAGATAATTGGACCATGTAGGTGTGGCCTAAACCATCATTTTTAACACTTTTCCAAGCTATAGTGAAGAACTCATCTTTTAGCAAGATCAAATCTTGGCGAACTTAATTGGACATGGTCATTACGCCTTCAATATAATGCGCCTCATTTGACAGCAATTTCTACCTTTGTGATAACTCCTGCGAGGTTAACGGTGGTGATAAACTTGATTACCTGTTATTTCAAAAGAAAGCCCTGCCGTTTCTATGTATATGGCTGACAAAACAAGTACTGGTTCCGTTATCCTAGCATGGTTGGGAGGAACTGGATAAAGATGTGAAAAATGAACAACTATAAAGCAACTATTTTACTCTCTCTTGCACTATTTAAACATCAGTTTACATTTTACGGAACATTCTGTCCGCCTGAATCACGCTGTAATACTCATTCGGCACTATCTAAGTAAATTCACTACTATGTTGTGTGCAGATCTCTAAACAAGTTCCAGAAATTTGTATGTCAATTGAAAGGCAAGGACTTGCACACAATTTTTGTTGCACCGAGGCTGGCTCAATATGGATTGCACGCCACGTAACAAGTTTGATAAAGAACATAAGATGAAAGTTGATGTCTTTGTCTCATTTCTCAGTAATTATTTGGACTGTTGTGCAGGAATTCTTTTGAATGTAACAACTATTTACTCTCGCATTTCTTTTCATTGGTATGCAAATCTGTCATCTTAACTAACCGAAACATAAACGCCCACAGGACTTGAAGTGATCCCACATGACTTGAAGTGATGTAGCTAATACTAGTTTTTTAACATCCTAAAGTACAAATATTTACAAGGGTTAATTACCCTAAATTCTTTGCAGCTTGACTTTTTTTAAAAATTTTTATCCTTAATTTCAAAAGCTATCATTTACTTCCTTATACTATTGTTTCTCATCCATTTATAAAACTTAAAAATTTTAATATTATTGTTTATAATAAAATAAAAAATTAATAAAAAAATAGCAAAATGTGATGGAGCGAGTTATTTGACAGTTTAACAATACCATAAGGAGTAAGTAATAGCTTTAAGAATGTGGCTTGCTTCGACTTCTCTCTACCTTTACTAACTTTCCAACACTCCTATTCGAACTCACTATTCTCACATTAATCCTCGACTAGTTGCAGAGGCCTCGACCTCTGTCTCAATGGCCGGCCTCCTCGTTCACTAAGGACTTCCCCTCCCTTTCCCGGGAATCCCTCTCAGTCAAGGCTGGCGGTAATAACATGGAGCTGCACCCAAATGCAAGAAGGACTTTGACAGAGCCTCATCCAGTGGGCGACTGGAGAAAGATTTTTTCGAAGATTCATCACAAAGGGGTTTTGAAGCATTATATGAATGTAATTCAAGATGGTGTCATCACTCCCCTGTTGGAGCTCCTTCAAGCTGATGCGAAGGCTTGGTCTATAGCTCTCATGGGTTTCTTTTGGTCTAAACTTCTTGCGTTTCCAGTTGTCAAAGCCTGGGTAAAGTCACGTTGGAGTATACAGGGTCTGAAGAAGCAAATGTTAATGGAAGATGATACTTTTTTAAGTTCTTTGCTACCTCCAATCTAGACGAACTAGTGGAAATGGGTCCTTGGCACATTGGTGATCAACCAATGTTCTTGTAAAAGTGGAGGCTTAACATGGAGTTAGATAGGGGCATAATCGTAGCGTTTCCATTCCACAATCTCCCGATGGAATTATGGACAATTGAGTGGATTAGTTTTTTGGCGAGCTCCTTGGGAAAGCCTCTCTGTATGGATTCTGCGACAGCAACCATGGAAAGGATCTGCTATGCTAAGGTCTGTATTGAAATCCTCAGATCTTCTACGTTATCTGATATATTGCCTATCCTTAGATTGAGTGATACTGGTGAATTAGAAAAATCTGTTATACATGTATCCTACCTTTGGAGTTTAGTAATACCTTTAAAAAAAAAAGAGTCCGTACTGGTAGAACTTTAAGACTGCTTGGCATGAGGAGTTGATCGTTGTTGTGTGTGGAAATGGGTCATGTGAGCAAGGTGCTACTGATGTTGTTGAAGTAAGTGATGAGGGGAATATAACTTCGGTTAATTTGCATAATTCACAATCTTTGGTGAGAGTTGAATACACTCCTCATTCAGTTGTTGAAACTGACAAGAGAACTGATATTGCTTGTCAGTCTCCTGTTGTTAGTTATCCCTTCGTTGAAAATTCTCCTAATTCTATGACCAGAGAAATGGCCGTAACCACTGTTAGTAGTAACCCGAATTTGGTGCTCCAAGTAGGAGATAAACTAGCTAATAATGCAGCTGGAATTCCTGAGCAAACTGCAGAGCATACACTTCCTTATCTGGATATTACATTAACTAACCCAATATTTGAAAGAGCCAAGGACCAAACTACACTCCCTGATCTAGAGTTAGCAACTGCTGGGGCTGAGTTATCTGCAGATGTTAGAACCGAAACAGAACAGTGTGCGACTGCAATTGATGGAGCTGAGGATGTTGCCTCTGAAATCGAACCTATAACTCAACTGGCCAATGAGGTAGTTCAAGTGCAGAACAACAATCCTAGAAGAAAATCTATACGGAAGAAGAAACCAAAAAATAAAGGGGACTCCCCCAACCATGACAGTCCTAGTCCAGAATTCTAGAGGGATAAATGTCCCTTTCAAAAAGTACCTTGTGAAAGATATGGTCAGGGAAAAAAAGCCTTGCATTATTGGACTTCTTGAAACTAAAATTAAGGATCCTCTTTGTCTATTGGGTGCTAAGTTTCTAGGAGCGGAGTGGGAGCTTATTTCAAATCATTATGCACACTACAATGGTCGTATTATATGTCTTTACAAAACGGATATTATTGGAGTAAGGGCAGAAACAACTGATCAGTACATCCATTTGCAATATCAATACCAAGGTATGACAATTGTTTTTGACCTATTCTTAGTCTATGCTTCTAATTTTGGCTTCCAAAGAAGCAAACTATGGATGGACCTATACTAGTTGCAGCAAAATATACAGCAACCTTGGCTTGTTACTGGGGATTTCAATTGCTCATTAAACTCATCTGAAGTTGAAGGAGGACGAAGGTTCAATCTAGGATCAACAAGAGAACTCTCTAGCTTCTTATCAAGCGTGGTCTTGATTGATCTTAATTTACAGGTAGATTGCTCACCTGAACCAATAATCAATAAGATACTCTTCTTATAAGGAAGAAATTGGACCAGTCTCTTGTTAAACTCAATTTGGCTGTCCCACTTTCCTAACTCTTTTGTGCACTTTGGTGAAAATTTGTTATCAGATCATGCTTATATGCTGGTGCAAAGAATTGTTGAAAGAAGCATAGTAGGAGCTCCTTTTCGATTCTTTAATGTTATTGTACAGATGGAGGGTTTCTCAGAATTAGTCCATGGATGTTAGAATTATGAGGTCGAGGGTTTTAAATCCTATCAACTGATACAGAAATTAAGAATGGTGAAAGCTGCCATCAAAAGTTTTATGCATGGGAGAAATCAAAACTTAAACATTCTCAAAGATAAATTAATTCAAGCACACAAAAACTGCTATGATATATAAAGATACAAAGACTACAAGAGTTTCAAAATGAACTTAGTCTTCATAACTCTATCCTCAAACAAAAGGCTAGGATTCATTGGTTGAAAGAAGGGGACTCCAGCACGAAATTCTTCCACTCTTCCTTACTTGCTAGGAGGAGCGTCAATAAAATATCAACACTTTAAGATAAGGATGGGAATGAATATATGATGTATATAGCTTGCAAGAGCTTGCTAGATCCTACTTATGCAGCTTATGGGCACTGTTAATAAAACTGTGCCAAGTCCCAAAGCTTTATGGTTTTTTGAATGTACTATTGACCAAACTATCAAGGACTACATGGTCTCTCCATTTACCGAGCATGACATCAAAAGGGTATTATTTAGACTCCATCCTTCTACTTGGGCTTGATGAGTTTACTGCTCTCTTTTTTCAAAAATCTTGGGATATCACAGGCAAGCTCTTCACTGAGGTAGTCTTAGAATTCTTTGCTTCCCCTAAAATGCTTCAAGAAATTAATCATACTTACGTCGGCTTGGTACCCAAAAAGCAATCCCCTTGAAGGATGAATGACTTTAGACTTATTTCCTACTGCAACACAGTTCATAAGGTAATCTCCAAACTTCTAGCAGAGAGGCTTAAAGTGGCTATTTCGGGAATCATTAATTCTGCATAAGGGACCTTCATTCCTGACAGAAACATAGGTGATAATATACTTCTCCTACAAGAATTGTTGAGGACTATAGCTCAGGTAAAAATCTCAAAAGCTGTCTACTCAAAATCGACTTCTTTAAAGCTTTTGATAAGGTTAGTTGGGGGTTTATACAGATATGCCTTGAAGCTCTGCAGTTACCTCCACTATTTGTTACTTGGATAATGACTTGTATTCAAACCCTCTCTTTGAGCGTGCTAGTGAATGATATCCTAACTAAGCCTTTCAAAACTGCTAAGGGGGTTCGATAGTGAGATCCCCTATCTCCCTATCTATTTACTCTTGTAATGGAAGGCTTATCAAGACTGATAAGTAATTTTATCTCATGCAATCGACGATTCCAATTTCATTATAAGTGTAGTGTGATCAGCTCGACTCATCTAATGTATGCAGATGATCTCATGCTTATGTGTGGGGCTGATCCTTATTCTATCATAATCTTGGTGAATGTTCTAAATGTATTTGATAAATGGTCTAGTCTGAAACTCAACTCTAAGAAGAGTAGCTTTTATATCTGCAAATGTCAATAATATTGATGAAGTAAGAAGAGTAGCTGGCCTAAATGTTCATTCAACTCCTTTTTGCTACTTAGGGGTACCAATCACCTCTTTTAAGCTGAAATATTATGATTGTCTGCTTCTCATAGAAAGGATTAAATTTAGAATCCATGCTTGGCAAAATCGATTTCTCTCTTGTGTTGCTAGACTTGGTCTTATTATTTTAATCTTACACAACTTATATTTACACTGGACTGTTCCTATTGCACTACGTAGGAGGGTTACAAAAGAGATAGACAGAATTATGAAAGCATTCTTATGGTCAGGCAGATTAGAGAATGCTAAAATGGCAAAGATTAAATGGAGTGAGGTTATTATCCCCAAGAAGTTTGGAGGACTTGGAATTATTTCTATTATTACCATGCTGAAGATTCTAATGTGCAAGAGAATTTGGAGGCTCTACACTAATCAATAAGCACTTTGGATCAAATGGATCCATGAATATCACCTAAAAAACTCCAATGTTTGGCAGGCTACTTGTATGAGGGAGTTATCTTTTTACTTAGATAATGGGTTTGAGAGGCCTTATTTATCCTTGTATTAAACATAGGATTGGAAATGGTGAAAAACTTGGCTTTGGTTTGATAATTGGCTTGATTTTAGCCCATTTATCCATAGTCTGGAGGTCCTACATTTGAGGAATAGAATTCCTTTGAATCTTAAAGTTTCCAACTTGATTAGAAATGGTACATAGAGTGGGAATTTAAGAGGATTTGGCTCTTCAATGAATCTTTTCCCTCAACTTTAAGATGTGTAGAATGAAGATGTTGTCATTTAGACTCTTCACTTAAGTGGTAAGTTTACTAATAAATCTTGTCATTTGCTCTTCTCATCCTATTGAAATGAGGTCCCTTGGTACAATCTTCTCTAGAAACACTCTTTGAATCTTAAATTCTCCTTAATCATATGGCTCATTATTAAAAACAGATGTAAGACTCTGAGTCAATGGGAAGAAAATGTTGATACCACATGTGTACTTTGTAAGATGGAAGTGGAAGATCGTGGCCATCTTTTCTTCCTTTGTACATTCTTGAAAGCTATATGGAGTAGGATCTTACATATGCTTTTAAGAAATAACTATACATATGATTGGGAAAATACTTTGAACTAGGTTATTTGTAGCTCTATGTAGGGGTTGTCAAATGCTATACTCTATAAAGTAGCTTTCACCACCACCATCTATACCATTTAGAAGGAGAGTAACAACATGAGATTTATCATCTATACCATTTAGAAGGAGAGTAACAGCATGAGATTTATCATAACAGAAGTGGACAAGTATCAGCTAGTTGACAAAATTGTTAACTGGATTCGCGCAACAATCTATACTCACAATTTGCATCACTCACTTTCTCTTGACATGATATTTATATGGCGATTTTAACTTGATACTATGCTCATTTTGACTTATTCCCAGGGATGTCAAGATTAGCCTGGCCCGACTTGGGGTCAATGGGTTTGGCCCAGTAAAACCGACTCAAGGGCTGGGCCATGGGCCGACTGGGAATGACTCGTGAAAATTTGGGTTAGGCCGAGCCATGGCTTGAGCTGAGTAGCTCAGCCCGTGGCCCACACAGTGACCCAAACAAAACGACGTCATTTTGTTTATGTATAAAATATTTCTTCGAACAAAACGTCGTCGTTTTGTTTATGTATAAAATATTTCTTCTCCCCCGACAAAACGATGTCGTTTTGCTTTAAGAGTAAAACGAAGTCGATTAAGTTATAACAGTTAATAAAATAGAAGACAAAACGACGTTGTTTTGTTGCAAGAAAAAACGACGTCTTTTTGCCTATGATTAAACGAGCCAGCAGCATTGCCCCAGCCCCTCGCAGTCTTGCTCTCGCACGCTCGCCCCTCACTCAGCACAGCAGCCTCCTCTTGCGGTCCTGCCTTCATCCATCTCCCTTCATCTCCTTAGTTGCTTTCACTTCTCTGTTCTTCTTCTTCGTTTCACGTTCTTCCTCGGTTCTTCTTCTTCGCATATCATCTATCGTGACTCGACATAGTCACCAATGTTGAAACAACCAACGGTGATTTGGTGAATGGTCCAACGTACTTAATAAGGTAATCTCTCATTCTCTATTGGTCAATTTGGTTTAATTGGTTGTTTGAGACATGATGTGGCTAATTTGAGAACTTTATATGTTAATATTGGGATATATGGGATAATGCTTGTAATGTGTTTGATGAAATGCCGTAGAGATCGTTGAGATTTATTGTGAATAACAAGGGTATTTTCGTACTTGTAATTATTTTAGTTCTACATTGTGGGTTTTATTTGGATGTTTTAAACAGGAAAAATCTTGTTTTAGGCGTTTGTACTCTGTGTTGCTTTTGGTGACTTTCACGTTATGTTGACATTCTTGCTCTTGTATAACCCTAGACATAATTGCACATTCTCTATTTCTATTAATTTTCAAGCGTAACAAGAATATGAGGTTGGTCATGCAAGAATAATGAATTGCTATTTGTCTTTTAGTGGTTAAATGTGGGCAAAGGATAGGACTACCAAGTACCAAGTCCAATTGGTTTTGGTTCTTGATATTTTTTATTCTTCTTGTTGGTTTAATGATGTAAAATAATAGTAATTAAATTCATCACATTATTTGAAGAAAAAAAGCATATCTTCTTTTTTGTATTTACACAAATTAAATCATAAAGAAAACATAATCATCAATTAGGCATATTTGCCTTGTAACCGCAACATCATCAATAGGGCTTCTCTAGCTAAATGAAGCTTCTCTTTCTACTTCCAAGTTAGTGGAAACCTATTGGAGAAGTAAAGTCTCTCATAAAATCGTGATATCAATTTCACCCACAACTACTAATTCACAATTTTCAACCATCACATTACATGTAAAGCAACAAATATCTTCCTGTGCATAAAGGGACTATATAATCTCATACTAGAGTCACATTTCTTATATTTGCTTCAAACTAAAAATATCAAGCCTTAAAAATAAGAAGTCATTAGAATCTTAGAAAACAGGTATTGCCATAGACATTTTTACAAAACATGTTTACCACATATATAGAAACCAATCAAACACTGTCTAGTCCTCAGTAATTCTAGTGAAACTATGATATTTCAATTATTATAAAGGTATAATAATAATTGAAATATTCTTGATTGTTTCTTATTTTGTTATGTTCTGCTCTGTTTTTTTCTAGTTCCTTTCTTGTCCCGCTTGTTTAGCTTCATTTGAATTTCTAGTTTCTAGTTTCTAATTTGTATTTGTTCTACACCATATAGTGCATGCGCTTAACTTTTACTTTTGAGGATTTTCACTTCACACAACTATTCTTGTTATGAATTTATGCTAATAAATGTGGATTTTATCCCATATCTAGGATCTTGGTCTTAAATGGAGTATTAGCTTGTATATTGGGATATTAATGAAATATTAAAACAAGCTACATCTTTTAGGTTGATATGTTGAGCGCATGATATTGCCTTAATTTACCTTTGGAAAATGGAAATGGGAGTGGTTGTAAAGATATATTAACTGCAATATTTCTAATACACCTATGTATTAGACTGAAATTGAAATATTACAAAATTTATACTACAATAAAGCAGTTAATATTATCGTCCACAAATTTTTGTATTAGACTGAAATTGAAAAAGAATGTGTCATTTCCTAATACATTCTTATTTCTAACCTCAAGTATTTATATGTTTTTTTTTTCAGATGGATGAACATATTCCTTCAGTTGAGAGTTCTAATCCAATACTGGAGGTAGAAGTGGAAACTTCTATTCCGACATCAAGTGACGATAGAAGTTAATTAGAATTCAAGTTAATTAACATAAAAGTGAAGTTTGGAATCACTTTAAGAAGACTATATCGATCGACAGAATTGAAAAAGTAGAGTGCAATTATTATCAAAAGTTGTATTCAACTGGTTCGAAAGGTGGAACATCTTATTTAAAGAGACATATGGAATTATGCGCTAGAAGGAAGATGGTTTTAGGATTTTTACCCCTAACCTTATGAAAGGAAAGAATGAAATAACCGTAACAATTTTTGACAACTATTGATAAGAATTTTGATGGCTAATATGATTATTGGAGATGAACAACCATTGTCTATAGTTGAAAGCAAAAGATTCCAGATATTTCTTAATTCACTCCAATCGACTTTTAAGGTTCTAAGTAAGAATACATTGAGGAATGATATTTTCAAAATTTATGAGGACAAGAAGAGAGAAACATTAAGAGCATTGTCAAGTGTTCAAGGACAAATTGCCATAACAATGGACATGTGGATAATCGATAACCAAAAGAAGGGTTACATGGCGGTGAAGACACATTATATTGATAATGATTGGAAGTTATGTAATAGATTTGTGAAAGACTGTTTGATGGATTTGAACATCGACAGCAAAGTATCCTCCATCACAGTCGATAATTGTAGCACAAATGATGCTATGATTCAGAAGTTGAAGGGTAAGATGCAGGTTAGGAGCTTATTGGTTGGAGGTAAGTTATTTCATATGCGTTATTTTACGCATATTCTTCTCTTGATTATGAAAGATGGGTTAGAGACAATAAAGGAAGCAATAGAGTGTTTTCAGAATAGTATTTTAGATTGGAGTGCAACTTTTGAAGATGGTGCACAAATTTTATACATTCCAAATTCAAAGAAGTTGGTTTTGGATTGTTCGACCAGATGGAACTCAACCTTTAAGATGTTAGAGTCGGCAATTCCATATACTTAGCTGTTTATTAGACTAGCCAAAATGGATTCTCAGTATACCTATGTACCATCAGAGGATCATTGAGACTTGGCTAGAGAATTTTGTGTGAAGTTGAAATTATTCAATAATTGGACTGAATTATTCTTAGGAACAAAATATCCAACTTTACACTGTATCTTTAGCACTATGTCCAACATAAAACATATTTTATTATTGTGGATGTTGAACTCCAATGTAGTGATTCGGACTATGACGGAGCGGATGACGGAGAAGTTTAATTCTTATTAGTCTAAGGTTAGAGATATTGTTGCAGTATTATATGTGTTGGACTCAAGATACAAGATGGACGAGGTTGAATATGTTTATAATGCATTGTACAGTGGTGAAGCTCAAGGGCATCTATATAACATGAAACAATTATGGCATCAATTGTTTCATGATTATGAAGTTACAATACAACAAACTCATGATCGGAATGCAAGCAGTTTAACTCAAACTTTAGTTTCAAGTTTGACCTTTTCTTCTGACCCATTATTGATAGATTCTCTTTTAAATTTTTTGAAAAAAAGGACTAGGATTTCTTACAGAACGATGGAGTTAGATAATATTTTTTTCACATATTGTGTTCCTAAAACTGAAGATGAGTCGTTCGATATATTGTCATGGTGGAAGACATCTGCACAGAATTATCCGATCTTGCAAAACATTGCACAAGACTTGTTAGCAATTCTATCATCCATTGTTGCTTCAGAGTCTATATTTAGTACTAATGGTCGGGTCATTACTCCTCATCGTGGTTGACTTAATTATCGCATTATGGAAGTCTTATGTGCGCTCAAAGTTGGTTAAATAATAAAGATATTGATCGTAAATTCTTTTCTTTTTAACATATTTATTTTATCTATCTTTATATCATATTACCTAATATTGTGTTTTTTTTTTATTTTTCTACAGCTACATGTATTAATGCAAAGGGGACTAGTGAAATTAATCGACCAATTGAAGGCTATTTTGATCAAATATATGAAGATGAAGGTATTTTTAATTTTCTTTTTATTTAGTATTACATTATTAAATATTGTTTTTATTTTAATATTATATTACTAAATATAATGTTTGTACATACAGATGATTGAATCCAAACTGTTAACGATCTTACCAATAAGTACAATTAGTCAATTACATGATGCTTTCTCAGTCTTTACTCTCTAGCCTATTCAGTATGATATTATCTTAATTTTGTAAATTGTATCATTTTTGTAAAATAATTTACATAATCGTTTGTGTACAGCAAAATTTTTATAGTTAATGAATTTGGTTTTATTAATTCTCTCTTATAATAATTAATAAATTATTTAAGTAAATTTAAATTTCGTAATTAATTGAATTGAAATTCTTAACTATAACTATTAATATAATGACTTTTTATATAAATTTCTAATCAATTGAATTAAAATTCATAATTAATCATACTAATAAATATATCTCAAGATTTTAATTTTAAAATGTATTTTCTCATTAATCATATGCAATAGTATGTAGCTCCCTTTAATCTAGACCTGACTTAATGACTTTTAACACAAATTGTGTTAATATTTAGCTCATTATACCTAAAATATTACTTAAAACATTAA
>JAOQMS010000007.1:527683-554860 GCA_027563885.1 Erythroxylum longipes
TAAAATTTTCTTAAAATAAACATATAAAAAATTTAAAAACATATTAAATGACCGGGCAATAGATCTGGAGAATTCCGGATACCCTTATTCGATGAATTGGAATATAGGGGTATTTAAGTAATTTGACGGTATGTTCCGGAGATTTATAAAAAGCAGTACTTGGACACTACAACTCTGCTCAGAGTTTGGTCGGTGGCAATCTTACATGCGACTGTGCTAGATATTAAGAGACTAGGAAGAATATATAAAGCGTTTCTCGATTTGGAGGTAAAAGGAGAAGAAAAGAACACGCAGGTTCATACTAACATAACTTTGCTTCTCCTTCTCCGTGATTCCATTTTCTCTCCTATCCTTTTCCTTAAGAATGAGATGGTTCTGGAAATGCTTTCTATAAATTAATAATACAATTTATATTTAATTATCCACTATATCAAGCAAAACATATGATAAAAATTAACACTGAACCATTTAAGGGCTAAATTTGAAAATAACAAAATCAGCTCCTCTTTCCCTCCTACATTCTTAATCCCTAATTCGTAGTTCTCCATTTTCACTTACTTTCTTATCCTCCTCTGCTCAGTGTTGAAGCTGTCATCACCTCACCACGTCACCGTCGTCAGTCCTCCATCTTCGTCTGGTCGGAGTCGAAACTGTAACATCTAGGAAGCCGCCAGTCACCATCGGTCCTCCTCCATTCGTTTCTGTTAATTTGCCGCCGTTACTCCTCCATATTTTGAAAACACTCTGGTATACTATCATCTTCTAGATGGAAAGAAGCGATAACAGTAACGATAATAGCAATGGTAACAAGAGAGAGGAGGAACAATTTGAGGACGTGAGGTCAGTGGTAGAAGCTATTTCCGTTGATGCTGATATTGACGTTCCTCTTTATCAAGTTGAAAGTCTCTGCATGCGCTGCCAACTCAATGTAACGTTCTCTTTTATTGGATTGGAATGAATTGATTTAATTGGTTTTATTTCTGGGAGAATTAATTCTACAAGTAATTTGTGGCAGGGTGTGACAAGGTTTCTGTTGACTTCAATTCCACACTTCCGAAAGGTATTGGTGCCTTGCTTGCTTGCCTCCTTCTATTCTATATGTCTTTTTATCTTGGCCTAATCCACATGTTGATGTTGAGTTTTGGAAACATGAGCTTGATTATTCATTTTTATTCAAAGAATGCTGGTATTCTTGCAGATCTTATTATCTGCTTTTGAATGTCCCCATTGTGGTGAGAGGTATAACTGCCAATTTTTCTCACTTTTTGAAATTACTTGCCCTGCCCAATCTTTATCTGAGTATCTTTGATATTCATCTTAGAAACAATGAAGTTCAGTTTGCTGGTGAAATCCAACCACGGGGCTGTTGCTATCATTGCCATATCCCATCTGGTGATCCGAAGGTATACTTTCGTGACTGATACTTTCCTTCTTTTTTCTTTCCTTTGATTTTATTCACTTTCTTTCTTTCATCCTCCATATGCTTCTATCCTGCTGGTCAAGATTTTTTTTAACGAACTTTGTAAGAAGCTTTAGTGGTGCCATTAACGAATATGTGGTTTTGTTAATGCAGATGCTTAATCGGCAAGTGGTAAAATCTGAATCTGCCACTATAAAGGTATAATTATGATGTCCTATTTCATGTAGATGCATTTAAGTTTAAGCTGTTTATATTGCATTTCTGTTATTCATTCCTCTCCTATAACTGTGTTGGTAAGTTGGTAATTTGATTGGGATAAGTACATTTGAGTCGTCATAGAAGGCTTGCTGTTACTCACAATGTATATGCTCACTGAGCCAAAGTTCCAAATCCTTAGTGCATGGCATGGTTTTTCAGACTTCATCTGAGGTCAAAGTTTCTTATGGTTCTAGTTGTTATTCATTTTAAAATGTGTTTCTTGTGTACTTCCAAAACATGCAAGTAGTTTGTAAAGCTCTATTGCAATTAGCTTGAGCTTCATCAGGATGTTATGCAACTCATACATGTCATTTTTTCCTTTGTTTAATTTCTATCATTTTCGTGGAGATTTGTTTATACGTACAACATTCGATAGGCTTGGTTTGGATGAAGTTGTTGGTTGGTTGAGTTCGAAGTTGAGCTTAGAATTGTAAATAAAGATAAGATAATTAATGGTAAAGAAGCAACAAGTGTTAAAATTGTTATTTCTTTAGTTTGTTATGTAAAAACCGTTAATTCATTATTGTCTTTCTAATTTTCTTTGCAATGTCAAATATCCATATTCTTTGTGCATTATTGTAGTTTGGGTGTAATTATCTCTCTGTCTCCTTATGCATTTAGATCCCAGAATTGGATTTTGAGATTCCGCCAGAGGCACAGCGTGGGAGCTTATCAACTGTACATTCTTTTCTTTTTTCCCCTATTATGGTTTGTTGTTCTTATGTTTCCAAAGTTTGGCTAGTGATTAGAAATTTCACTGCTTTCTGCCTGTCTTTCCTTTGGCCAAATGATACCGTTTCTGTAGAAATATTTTAATTGAATCCATCATCAATTTCTTCGTGGTAACGAATCAATATTATGATCCCCTATATAGTGGTTTTCAGTTCTGTAGTTTTGAGGAATAAAATTATTTTTGCTTATCATCAATAAGTTACAGAGCTGTAGTATAAATACAATGTAAGAATCACCTAAAGAAGGAAACTACTAACTAGGAAACTATAAACTATGAAACTAAATAAACTAATTTACAGCTGTATCTACTCACTAATTACAGAACATTTCCTTTCCTTTTATATCTAAACCGACACTCCCCCTCAAGTTGGGGCATATATATTTATAAGTCCCAACTTGCTGATGATTCCATCAAAGCTTGGCTTGAACAATCCTTTTGTAAGGATATCAGCTACTTGTTGTGTGGTTGGAACATACGGCATGCAAATCACCCCACTTTCTAGCTTTTCTTTTATGAAGTGACGGTCAATTTCCACATGTTTAGTCCTATCATGTTGCACGGGATTGTTAGCAATGCTAATGGCAGCCTTGTTTTCGCATTATAGTTTCATAGGACCATCCAATGGTAGGTGTAGCTCCTTTAGCACTCGTTTGAGCCAAATTGCCTCACAAATTCCATTGGCCATAGCACGAAACTTTGCTTCAGCACTGCTACGAGCCACTACATTTTGTTTTTTACTCCGCCAAGTCACTAGATTTCCCTATACACATGAGCAGTGTCCACTAGTATCTACACGAGATTGTTAGCAATGCTAATGGTAGCCTTATTATCGCAATATAGTTTCATAGGACGATCCAATGGTAGCTGTAGCTCCTCTAGTACTTGTTTGAGCCAAATTGCCTCACAAATTCCATTGACCATAGCACGGAACTTTGCTTCAGCACTGCGACGAGCCACTACATTTTGTTTTTTACTCTGCCAAGTCACTAGATTTCCCTATACACATGAGCAGTGTGCACTAGTAGATCTTCTGTCAATGACCAAACCCGCCCAATCTGCATTGGTAAACACTTCAATAGTTCTTTGAGCCTTCTTCTCAAAAAATAGTCCCCTTCCTGGAGATCCCTTAAGGTATCTAATGAGGTAAGTTGCTTCCAAATGAACCTTCTTAGGAGAGTGCATAAATCGGTTGATCAAATTGACAGCGAAAGCAATATCTAGTCTCATATGAGACAAATAGATTAACTTCCCAACCAATCTTTGATATCTCCTAACATCAACTGGCTCACCTCCAACGTCACTAAGTTTTTCATTGGTGTCTACAGGCGTGGCAGCTGGCTTACAACCTGTCATACCTGTATCAGAAAGCAGATCTAGTACATATTTATGTTGGCTTACCACAATCCCCTTCTTTGATCTTGCAACTTCCAATACTTCAGTGGTCCCAAGTCTTTGGTCTCAAATGTTCTTGCCAGTCTAGCCTTCAAGTTGTCGATTTCTTCATGATCATCACCTGTGACGATGATGTCCACATATGCCAATAGAACAGTGATCATCCCACTTTTCTTCCTTTTAAGAATAAGGTGTGATCAATCTGACCTTGAGAATATCCTTGTTGTTTCATTGAATTTGTAAATCTTTCAAACCAAGCTCAAGGTGATTGCTTCAAACCATATAGTGCCTTTCTTAACAGGCACACTTGGGATCCAAACTCAGCCTCAAAGCCGAAAGGAGGTTCCATAAACACTTCTTCTTCAAGTTTTCCATTCAGGAAAGCATTCTTCACATCTAGTTGGTGTAGAGGCCAATCTAGGTTCATTGCAACAGATAATAGAACCCTCACTGTATTGAGTTTCGCCATTGGAGCAAACGTTTCAGTGTAATCCACGCCGTAAGTCTTGAGTGAAAGCTTTTGCTACCAATCTTGCCTTGTATCTCTCAAGGATTCCATCAGAATTATACTTGAATGTGAAAGCCCATTTGCATCCTACCAACTTCTTTCCAACTGAAAGAGCTACTTTTAACCATGTCTGAGTCTTCTTAAGAGGATTCATTTCCTCTAAAAGTGCTGCCTTCCATTCAAGAACTTGTAAAGCTGCTTGTATAGACTTTGGAATTTCCATATGATTAAGATGTGAGATAAAACAAGAAAAAGAAGGAGAAAAGTTTTAAAGAGAGACAAAGTTAGACATAGGATATTTGATAGTGCATTTCCTAACTCCTTTTCTAAGAGCCACGGGTAAATACATATCAGACTTAGGAAGATCAAGATTAGACTCATTTAATGGAATAGGATCAAGAGAAATTATACCTGGCCGTGTGGCTTTTTCTGGGCTATGCATAGGCATGGCTAGCTGTATTGCTTTTGATAGGTTCTTCCTAAAGTACGTTTAACCAAATTTCTTGTCATATTTTGGAGTCTATCGTGTGGCATCAAGGTTTCTAATTATGACAGATTCATTATGAATTTTGTTCATTTGAAGCTCAACGTTTTCAGATTCATCATCCAAATTATTTGTGTTTAAATTTGACTCATTGCCTTGATTGTTTTCTGCAGAAATTCTGAACAGATGTATATTATAGTCGATATATGCTTAGGTCAATACATATGTACAAAATATATAAAAATAAAGAGGGCTATTCTAGGAAACTAATATCTGTACATAATATCCTAATATATGTACATAACATCCTAATTGATCTGATTTGCTAACTTTTAGGAGTCAATAATATCTAGGCGATATCCAGTTGGATGTTTCCCAACATTTTCCTTTTCCAAATTATTTTCCTCTTCCAAATTGTGGTTGAGATTCTGAAAATGATTTCCTGCAGATTGAAAATTCACACTAAAAAAATCCAAATCAGCCATTCTTACCACTAAATCTTCCTGACTCCCCTTGACCGAGTACTCCCTTGAAGAGGAGAGAAAAAAGGTGTTTTTTAAAAAAAAAAATGGTGTCCATGGTTACAAAATATTTTTGAAAAATTGGATCAAAACATTTGTAGCCTCTTTGAGAGGCCGAATACCCTAAAAAGACACTTTCTTGCTTTAAAAATCAAGTTTTGTCTTATTTCTATCTTGATTGGAGACAAAAATAGTGCAACCGAATATCTTGGAGGGTAAATCCAAAAAAAGTCTAGGATCCGGGTTATGTTCACGAAACTTTTGCATAGGAGTTTCAAATTACTGGATTTTAGAGGGCATACTATTAATTAAGAAAACAGCAGTTAAAAGAGCGTCACCCCAAAAAGTTTAGGCACATTATTTGAAAACAACAATGCTCTTGTGACGTCAAGTAAATGTCTATTTTTCCTTTCCGCTACACCGTTTTGTTGTGGTGTGTCAACAAAAGAACTTTGCTGTATAATCCCTTTTTTAGGAAAAAAAAATTGTGCCAAAACTTTGGAAAAATATTCCCTGCCATTATCACTCCTAAAAATTCTTATATTTGCATTAAATTGATTTTGAAACATGGAGTGAAAATTTTTTAAAGTATCAACAACTTCATGTTTTTCTTTCATAAAAAAAATCCAAGTGAGTCATGTGATCATCAATGAAAGAAACAAACCATCTTTTCCAAAAAAAAGTGAGAATCCGTGATGGACCCCAAATATCACTATGGATGAGATGAAACGAAACGTAAGGCCGAGACGGATAAGAAGATTTGTGATGTTTTGTTGAAGCACATGCTTCACATTGAAACGAAGATGGATCTTTATTAATAAATAACTTAGGAAACAAATGTTTCAAATAGAAAAAACTGGGATGTCCCATCTTGATCACTAGACATAGACTCTAACTTATGATAAGAATTTTGGACAGCCATACCCGAATGCAATCCATCTTCAAAGTAATACAACCTTCCGCATTCCTTAGCACTGTCAATCATCGTCTCCAAAGCTAGGTCCTGGAAAAAACATATAGAGGAGGAGAAATTAGCCTGACAGTTAAGGTCACGGATGAGTTACAAATGGACAGCAAATTGCAGGACAATTTAGGCACATGAAGGACATT
The DNA here is from genome assembly GCA_027563885.1 of Erythroxylum longipes. Lineage (NCBI taxonomy): Eukaryota > Viridiplantae > Streptophyta > Magnoliopsida > Malpighiales > Erythroxylaceae > Erythroxylum > Erythroxylum longipes. Next base: position 534,110 of record JAOQMS010000007.1, read on the forward strand.
GTAAAGGATAATTTTGGCTGAAATTTTGACAGTTCCACTGCTGGTAATGGCAGCAATCTGCAATTTTGATTTTTTTATTTCCTGTAGCGGGGTTATAAGGAGAAAAAAATTGAGAGCAATCGGTCATGTGATCAGTAGCCCCAAAATCTATGACCCAAGGACCACAAGATTGATTTGAACACACAAAGGAAGAAGAAATACCTTGCTGGGCTGAAGCACAAGAGGAAGAGGATTTAAGAGAAAATTTTGGAGAGTTAAAAAGCCTATACAAGTGTTGGAGTTGATCCTTGGTGAAAGGAACCAAGTCTGAAGTAGTTTGCTCTTGAGAAGTTTTAGCCACAGCTGCAGTAGCTTTATCGTCCCCCTTTTTGTTTTGAGGTAGCTTTCCATGGAGCTTCCAACACTTGTCCTTTGTATGCCACAGCTTGCCACAAAAGTCACAAGAAAACAATTTTTTCTTGTCACTACCACCATCAACCCCCTTGGAAACCAGCGCCATGTTGTTTCCATTTTGCGTCAGGTGGATAGGTTCGTTCATCACACGTTTTCGGGCTTCCTGTTGGCGTAGTTCAGAAAACACAGCCGGTATTGAAGGTAAAGGCTGGCGGCCAAGAAGTCGGCCCTTGATTTCATCAAAGCTGTGATTGACTTAGCGAGAAACATGAAGACACGATCATCTTCCTCTCTTTTTTTTTTTGCCCTTGCAAGATCGTTGGGGTTCTTCCATGCATCATCATAACACAAATCCAATTCTTGCCAAAGAGAGAGCATTTCATTGAAATAAGTTGCTTGTTTAGAGAGCCACAGTTTCTTTTTCAATTCAAAAATTTGAGAGGAATTCCCAAGACTAGAGTATTTCTCTCTAACAGCATCCCAAATTTCTTTTGCATCCATGTACATGAATGGACGACGAATCAGTTCTTCCATGGAATTTACCAACCATCCCGTAATAAGAGAATTCTTAGAACGCCAGCGCCTGAACATGGGGTCGGTTGTTGTTGGTTTGGGCACCTCTATGGTCAAAAATCCAAGTTTTCCTCTACCATCTAGGGCTAGTGTGACAGACTGAGCCCATTCCAAAAAATTATGACCATTAAGCCTCACCACTGTAATTTGCAAGGATGGCAGTGCAGCAACATCCAAACTAGCCGGAGTAGAGGTGACAACTGGCTGGTCAATTGGTGGATAGGATGTACTGGAGGTACTAGAGATTGTTGACATGATGTGGCAGGAAAAAAATGGAGGAAGGATTTAAAGGGAAAAAATAAATCCAAAAAAGTGGAAAAATTAGATTGTAGGCAGGAAAAAATCTGACTTAAAGGATGAAGAGAACCAAAAAATCGAAAGTTCAGAGTGAAGAAATCGACTGCAAAATGTAGAACAAGGACTCCGTAGCCCTAGGGAAAGAGAAAAAACCCTAGTTCTCTGATACCATGTAGTTTTGAGGAATAAAATTATTTTCTACTTATCATCAAAAGGTTACAGAGCTGTAGTATAAATACAATGTAGGAATCACCTAAAGAACGAAACTACTAACTAGGAAACTAAATAAACTAATTTGCAGCTGTATCTACTCACTAATTACAGAATATTTCTTTTCCTTTTATATTTAAACCGAAAAGTTCCTATTCCCATGCCTCTCAAAATGTGCCCAAATTTCTATTAAATTTTAGTAGTACTTTTCAATTGTTTGCCACATAGAATCTTTTTTGTTTTCATAGTTGTTTACTCAGATTATATACCTTTCTAGTGGTTTCCATTTCTTGATCTCTTGAAACATTTCGTACTTCTACACCCTTCAGGTGGAAGGGATTCTGGTCCGAGCTGCTGATGAGTTGCAGGCACTTCAGGAAGAACGCAAGGTGGTTGCTACTGGTTAGCTGTTGGAGCTTTTTGTTTGATTTTCCTGATTTTGTTAATGCATTTTCCAAACATGCAGAGAGTGGATCTTCAGACTGCTGAAGCAATAGACAACTTTTTGTTGAAATTGAGGAGCTGTGCATCAGGAGATTGCTCTTTTACTTTCATCCTGGATGATCCTGCTGGAAATAGCTTCGTGGAGAATCTGTAAGAGAATTGTATAAGGATGATATCATTTTGTCCATTGATTTGGCAAATTCTTTATTGTTTGTTTCGGAAATGCATGGACTAGATTATTGCTTATTCCCCCCTGTGTTTGTGTGTGTCTTTGCACTTGTGCCTGAAACTTTGCAATATAAAGATATTGACTATAGGTTGTATGATCATTATGGTTTCTCTTTCATGGATCTGTAGCAATGCTGTTACGTTATTGTTGCGCATGCACAATTAAGTTTATGATAATTTATGCTAGATTTGCTCCCTCTCCTGATCCATCATTGAGCGTTAAATTCTATGAGCGAACGCCAGAACAGCAAACATCACTTGGGTATCTAGTTGATCCATCTCACTTGGGAGAAGCTGGTGTTGGACCATCATCAGAGGTGACGAGCAGTTCTTCTGATGAAGTAAGGAAAGAGCCACATGGATCTGTTGGAGCTGCAGCTGGACAACGGGCCATTGCACAAACTAACAATGCTGAAATTGCTGAATCTTTGTTTCGGTACTCTGCCCCAGAAGAGGTCAATTTCTTTGCCTTACGTGATCTTAGTGTGGGATTAAATTGTCTTGTCATTAATCTCTACCTATAATGTTGTTTATTATGGTAGGTGATGACTTTCCCATCAACTTGTGGAGCATGTGCAGCTAGGTGTGAGACTCGGATGTTTGTCACAAGTATCCTTGACCTATTTTAAGGCATTCTATCACATGATAAACATTCTCTCACAGTCACATTGTTGAATCAAATTTAAATGCTTTATTCCTTAATTTGCTATGAGGGAAAGTGAAGCTACAAATCCTGTTCTCATGGATTCTTAAGTATTATCTAATGAAATGAGTTCCATGTGCCTCCATTTCATACTTATATTCCAGTATGCTACTATATTAAGACTTCTTCCCTAATTAGTGACATTGACTATGACAACTGAAAGAAAGAAAATGAATACTTTTTCCTTTCTTGAGATCATACTCTGACCAGTGTGGAATTGTTTGGGAGATGGGATGAGCAATCATATATGGGGCAATTGTACTTAATTGTGTCGAAATTTACTCAATGTGGAGTCAATCTGATATGTGGAGCATGTGAAGAGCATCCATTGTAATGTTTGAATTGGAAAAGGCGGAGATTAACTATCTGAAATTTTGTTGAGAATGTCCAGTAGTATGAGGAGAGATTGTGGACACTATGGATGGAGAGATGTTTCAACCTCATTATGTTTTGAGATCTTTGTCATTTTCAATAACTGTATGCATCCCTGATGGGTCATCTTTATTCTTAAGAACTGTGACTGCATTGTAGTTGCAGTGGACTTTTAGTTTAAAAATGATTTATCCACTTATCTAGGTGCATGCTTTTGACTTGCTGATTATGTTTCTCATACAGAACATGTAGTTAAATCTTGGATACAAAAGAATAAAGATAGTAAAATCTGGAAGAATTACTAATTACCTTAATCAGCATTTTCTTTGTCCGTATAAAATTTTGAGTCATGACTTATGGTAAGTTGACGTTCTCTAAAAATACTATTTACGATGTAGTACTGTTAGTAGACTATTTGACTTTACTAAGGGTTGCACATGTTTTATTCATCGAAGAGCCATGTCAAGACATCAAATCACAGTAGCGACAACTTTGGCTGATGTCTTCTTCCTTTTCTGGGCATCTATAAACAATTGATTTTATTGTAGAAGGTTCAAGAAAATATAGACTGCTAATGCTAGGGAGGATGTGGTGAACTTTAGTTCATGGAAGTTGAAACGCTGTTGTTGAGTTAATGGTAGGATTGTGGTTGCAGCGATGGAAGAACTAGAATTCTCACCCTTCTGTGCTCCTCTCTACTACTTTCTACCGTTTCTCTTTTCTTCTCTTTGATTTTACATTTCTATTCCCCTTTTTGACTCGAACAATAGTTCTTCTTGTGAAAAGAACTGGCAATTATACACTTGAAATTTTCTCTGACATGTTTGTGTCTATAACCCTTACTGATACTTTTTGATGCTAATTGCTCTGGAATATAAGTTTTGCTGATTCTTTTCTTATTGTAAGAGTATTTCATTGATCTTTTGTTTCATCAGACATTTGAAGCCTTGACAGCTTGTAGAGATTCCTTATTTCCAAGAAGTAATTGTTATGGCATCAACGTGTGATGCCTGTGGTTACCGCAGTTCTGAGGTATGTAATAAATGCTTTTACTATTCACTGTGCTCTCATTTAATCATTTAACTCTTATTTTTCACGCAGTTGAAACCTGGTGGACGAATTCCTGAAAAAGGAAAGAGAATCAAACTTTCTGTGAAGAACATTAAAGACCTAAGTCGTGATTTGATAAAGGTTTGGTTCTGTATTTGTGTTTATTTTCATAACAAGGAATCTATTGTTTTGCAAATAGTTTGATTTTGCAAATCAAAGATGTCCAAAGGGTTTGACTTGTGTACTTCTATCATATGAGTTGGGATCCTTTTGTGGCAAAGACCAGTTGGGAGATTTTGTGTTTGCTAGGCAATCAGTCAGGGATTGAGTCTACGATCTTACCCTAATTTAACTGGACTTTTTCACGTATGATTACAATTCTATTATAAGTGATTGAGGAACGATAGCGAGGAGTTCCTGAAGGACAGATCTTGAATTGAGAAAAATATGTACTGATATTGTTTAGCATCTTCAAGATTGTAAATAGGTAATAGGAATAGGACAATGAATGAGGAGCTCTTACTGAGGAGTTAATCAGCAATAGTTTGGAAAATGAGTGTGTTGCTATTATTTAGACTTTAAGTATTGCAGATCACCTATACGGATACCTTTTGTGATTGGACTGTTTGGTCTATTCTATTTTATAAAGATAGTTGGGATATGTGCATGAGAGTATGTACAGCTGAAGACCAATTATGCTAAAAAAAAGTTGCTCTTTTTCCGTCTTTATTGAAATGTTACTTCAATTGAATTTAGAGGCCAGAATTACGGCATAGATGCATAAGTATTATTCTTAACTTAGGGTGGAACCAAATATGTGATTCATTGGTGAGCAAATTATTAGCTTGCAGAATTTCTCAACATTAGATTAGACATGAGGTTGCTTATTTATCCCAATTCTCATCTTTTGGAAACAGTTCGTAAGTTATTGCTTTTTGGTTGTGAAGAAATGCACTTACGAACATGTGGATAATTAACAAGGTTACATTTCATTTAATTAAGGGGATGAGTGGAAACCAGGAAAATTTTGCTTGCCTTGGGTTATTTGATAAGAGTCACGCTAACTCCCTAGTGCTCAACATGATGGCATCTGCTTTTTGTGGGCTAAGGAATTACTGATGAAATAAGTTTTTAGATGCTTTAATAACATAGGATTTGCTGTAAGGGTCTGAGGTTTGTTTGGTCCACTTTAGTCTTTCCCTCTGCCTTTCCTCCTAAATCGTGTTTCTTCTTATCCACTGCCCTGGTTTCAGCCTTTTTAAAAGTACTTTTCTTGCTTTATTGTTCCTATCTAATTTAAATGACAGACTGGAAAGTATATTTTGAATTTTAGTTGTTTTTTGCCTTCTCAAGAGCACATATGCAGGTTTCTGAATGTCCATTAGATAATGATGAAGTTGGTGAGGAGGTATTATGGTCAGTTAAGAACATCTTGCAAAATTAACCTTAGTTTTGATTTTTATTTCTTTATTCTATAATTGTTGGATTCCTTGCAAGCTTTCTGAGTGTCAGTTTTTGGTTGCCAAACTTAAGCGGCTCTAGAATGGTATGTACTTTTGCAAGGAGTACTCATAATTGTAAGTGTGCTAGTAAAAAAAACAAACAGTAAATTTACTTCTTTATTCTTTGGAATAACCGTTTGATACAAAATAATAATGTGCCTGATCTAATGTTGACGGTGGCTTTTGAGTGCATATTTTGTCATTGTGTTGATCCTCTAGAGAATTGCTAAATTACATGGACAGTCTTTATCCCAGTGGATGGAGTCATGGGAGGAAATATCCTGGAAAATATTTGAACGAATAAAAAATTGTACTTGTGAAGTTTGAGGTGTTAGTCTTCTCATTGTTATGCTTTCCTATCTTGACTTTTTTCTTTTAGCTTTTTTTATTGTATTTGGATCTACCCATGCTTTGATTGCATTTGAACTTTGTTCATCAATAGAAAAGCATCTTTTAGATTTACCATTTCTTGCATTTCATATGGAGATGCAAGACATTCTTTGACAGTCATGTTTATTTACAGTCAGATACTGCAAGTGTGAAAGTACCAGAGCTTGATTTGGAGCTTGCAAGTGGTACTTTGGGAGGAGTGGTTACAACAGTTGAGGGCTTGATTACAAAAATTAGTGAAAGTGAGTATGACTTTTCACATTTATGCTTTACTTGTTCCTTTTGTGATTAACATGTTTCTTCATAGTTGTCATGCTCATAGAATATTGAACTTTTATTTTTCACAGAAGCTTTGGGACTGTGAACATAGAAGTATGCATATAAGTGTTCGAGAATATTTACTTTTAGAACTTTTCTTTGATAATTTGACAGACTGAGTTATGTATAGATGTGCATTCTCTTATTCTTTACAACAATTTGCCTCCCTTTTCGTCATTTTTGTTGTGCATATATATTCCATTCTTTTCTTATAACATGCTACAATAACAAAAACAACACCACCACCACCCAGTATAAATCCTGCTGGTCTGGGAAGGTCTAGTAGTACGTAGTCTTATCCTTAACTAGTAGAAAGGCTGTTTCCAAATGACCTATATGATGCACTGACTTAGAATATGGACTCAAAAGCACGCTCTATAATTAGGACATAAAAGAGAAGACAATATAAAGATGCTCATTGAAAAGAACTCATCATTTTGAGAAACTTTTGAGAAGAGGGTAAGCGGTCCTATATTAAGGATAAGCTATCAACACCATTGGCACATCATTCAACCCCCAAAGTGATCACGTACAAGTATTAAAACATAGAATTTGAAAATTTTCCAAGTAATATAGAAAACATACCAGAAGGATAGAATTAGAAGAAATGCTACGAAAGACAGAAATTTTGGGAAAGCCATGAGGATGAAACATGCTTTCTATATTACTTGCTGTTGAATTAAAATTGCAATTAGAAATGTTTTTTTTTTCTTTTTTTCAAAAATTAATAGATTTCATTATAAGAAAATATATACAATCTAGAGAACAAAAACAAGTATAGTCCATAAAATCTAGATTACAGAGAATTAAGATTCTTAGTAATCATCTACATCTTGAGATCGAGGGAACTTGCTACACCAATCCCCATCTGCTCTTCATGCTACTTGTTAGATTTGCAGCTATTCCTCTGGCTAATATGGCTAATCTGTAATGTAGGAAGATGGCCTGAAAAACCTTCTCACTGCTTCTACTCTCTTTTTTGAATACTTTGCAATTGAGTTCTTTCTATATGTAGTATACTAAAGATGCCCAACTTAACCTGATAGCTTTTAGATCAGCTGCATTATGCACTCTAATTTTCCCTAGCCAAGCAATAATTTCACTTCAAGAATCCGTTGGTTGGGCCACGTTGAGTATATTCTGCAACCAATCCCAAACTTGTCTGGTATACCTGCATCTAATCATAAGGTGTTTTGATGGGGATAACTATAGAGATTGTATTATTTACGTATGTAATAGAGAGATACAGCAGTAGGATTACTCCTAGACAAGTCCTAGGCCAAAAACAATTCCTTACAATAGTAATCATAATCCTCTCTCTCTCCTTGATTCCAGCTATATTCCTTCCTCGACAATCTCCTGTAACTAACTCATAACAACTTACCTATGTGGCAATCTTCCCTTTCCCCATTTTACCCCTACGAATATAGGTTTGAATGGGCTTAGGCTGCTGAACTGTGGGCAGAGCACTAGGGGTAATGCTAACATGCTGATCATTAGGAGGAATGCTAACATCTTCCAAACTTTCCAGTTCCACATTATATAATTCACAGTTCAAATTGCTAATGGAGAACCTGATCTTATCCCTTGTAAGCAACTCTCCCTTGATTCCCATCTATAAGATGAATGAATGAGCTAGGTTAAGATCACTATCCCATACTAAGGTTTCCCACTCTTGCCTTATGCTCTGTGTAACCTGTAATAGTGTTTTACACGCTTTTGTATTGAACTTCCTTGAGTTATCTGCTAGCCACTGAATTTCATCCTACTCTCCTTCCTGACATTGTTGCAACTCTTCCATGATGAGACTGGCACTTCTACTGTTGTGGAAGGGCCATATCCACTAATTATTTCGAAGAACCAAACTTACTTTAGTAGTTGGATTCACCACCAATTTCAAGCTCTATACCTTCTCCACTTTGTATAGAAGACTTTTACAGTGCCAATTATCATACCAAAAAGACGTGCTTTTTTCATTCCCAATCCTGTGAAACACCTGACTCTGCTTCCATTGTCTGGTCTCTAGAATTTCTTTTAGAGTTCCTGACCTATCCTGTCTTAACTGTAGGATCTAGATCCTCTTGTGCTTATCCATTTCACCCATAAATTATCCTGTTTGTAGCACACCCATAAATACTCTTGTACTTAATGAATACATTGTTCTATTATTTTTTTCTCAACTAGAGTTAGGTTTTTTGTTTTCAATTTAGTAATTTAAGTGCTGAGCTTGAACGATCTCTCTATTATGCTGATTTGTTTCTGTAGTCTTTATGATAGAAGAATCATAACTTTCAATATATTTTCTTATCTTTAATCAGATTTCATTTATTTGCTTATCTGTTTTATGATCTGTGGTTACTAGGTCTCCGTTATTTACATATCATTTGTGTTGCGTCTCATGTGACATGTGAAGTAGGTGAAATTCGAAACATTATGTATATGCATTTAGAAATAAAGCATTCTATGTTTCTATTACTAGCTCTTCTTACTTTCGTGCATCGTGTAATAAAGATGAACAATATGGTTTCTGGCGTTTGTTGTCTGTTACTGTGTATAATGTCGTGATTTTTCACTTGCTATTTCATTTCTTTTGTCATATTTGGATTTTTTCTACTATTATGCTTTTTTTTTTGTACATGTCATTATTATATATTTAAATAACGTTAGATTGTCAAGTACATTTGTATTTGCATGGTCATCCCCTCATCCTCCCACTCTTCTTCCACAAAATTCAATAGGAAATTTATATCTGCACAGTCATCCCCTAATCCTCCAACTCTCTTCTTCCACAAAATTCAATAGGACATTTATATCTGCATAGTCATCCCCTAATCCTCCCACTCTCTTCTTCCACAAAATTCAATAGCACATTTATATCTGCATAGTCATCCCCTCATCCTCTCACTGTCTTCCCACAAAATTCAATTGATACGTGACTCATACTAGACTTCATATTCAGATGTTATAAGTTTCCTTTTCTAAGTTGCCTTGTGCAGGTCTTGAAAGAGTGCATGGATTTACCTTTGGTGATAGCCTAGATGAGCATAAAAGAAGCAATTGGCAAGACTTTAGAACAAGGCTAAACAAGGTATCCTATTTTCTGTTCTTTTAGATGCCTGTAAAGTATTGTTCACTTCTCTCTGGGGATTTTCCCAGGGGTTGGGCAGTGCGGTGTAGAAAGGACATGGTAATTCCTTTACCATTTTCTTACATCAAGCGTTTTCGAGTAACTGCATACTTTGCATGTACCTGTATGATGAATCAAAATCCTCATCACTACTTTAAGCAAGTGCTTTTAATATTGGCATCCATACATGGAAGAATTCTCTGAAAAACACGAACAATAGAAAATGTTATGTGATTATTGTTAGACCTAAGGCATGAGAGGAACCTGCTTGAACTGCCATAAAATAATTAAGGAGTGGCTGAGTCGGACATAATATCGGTTTAGTTAATTTTCTAATTTCAAGAAAAGCTTGAACCATTAGTACCATTTGGTTTAGGAAGATCTAGATCCGCCCATCCCAACTGAACTGATAGTCCATTAGTGAATTGCTGGTTCTAAAGTTTATTTAACCAACACTTGCCTTATAGGTTGTTATGTTTTGAAATTGGGTTGTCTGAATTCTTAGGCTATTTCTTTGTGCTATGTACTTTTTATTGTTCACATTCCTGGTGCTTGAAGCAAGATATAGTAGACATGATCTGGTTTGAAAGGTGAAAGAGTTGAAAATCTAGTTCCGAAGATAGCCTATAAGTTCAGGCTGCAGAAACTATCTAAACTTAGAACTGATTTTTTCTCTCTCAGTTTGATTTTTTCAGTGAAGGCGTGTTTGATTTAGTGAAATTAATCATCTTTGGAATTATTACTTGAACTCAAACTAAACTGCTCTTAAACCTTTATAATTTTTGAACTTCTTAATTGTTTAAAAGTGGGTTGGTTTAATTTTTGTCTTTTGTCCCAGCACAACATGCTAAAATTCAGTGAACATATTTTGTTACGTTTAAGCGATTATTGAGACAATTGAAAGAAGAGCTCTTGAATTCTGCTCTCATGTCTGTTTCTATATATGACTTCGGTTTATCTGAACCTAACAAGAATTTTAGTGACTGGGCTTTTCTTCCCTTTTCATTTATTTCATTATATTATATTCCTTAAACATGTTGCAGCTTCTGAGGATTGAGGAGCCTTGGACATTAATCCTTGATGATGCCTTGGCAAACTCCTTTGTCGCCCCAACAACTGATGACATTGATGACGATCACCAGTTGACATGTGAGTTTGTTTTCATTGGCTCTCTACTTTTGTTAGGTATGGAAAATGTTTTGATAGCCAGACTGGGATATTGAATTTGTTAAAAGTCAAGGAAATAAGGTAAGATGATTTGTATGGTATTTTGTGCTATAATTTCAGTTGAAGAATATGAGAGGTCTTGGGAGCAGAATGAGGAATTGGGTTTGAATGATATTGACACTTCTGCCGCAGATGCTGCATATAACCCGACGTCTACATGCGATCAAACAGAAGGATAAAATTGTCTCATTTAGTGTTTTATTTTCTCCTTCTTCACATTTTTTCTTAAATTTGTCGTCCTTATTTGGTTCGTCGATGCCAACACTTTCCTTGTAACGATCTAACTTATCAATCTTTCAATTTCCCTTTGTTTTTTGAGCCACTTTGGACGATTGTTTTGATGGTCTAATTTAGGATTTAAAGGCTTCTCGGCCACAATTATTAAAGAAGATTTCTCAATGATCCTAATGATGGCTTCCCCTTCTTCATTAGATTTCTCAATGATCCTAATGATGGCTTTCCCTTCTTCATTTCTCTTTTTCTCAATGATGTTTGTATTTTATTGCAATTACTAATGTCCCTGGAAGTAGAATCATTTTGATCTCCTTTAAGCGCTAGTGCGTATAGATTTATCCCATTGCATTACGTATTTAATTATCCCACTGCAAGCCCGCCCGTGCCTTTTCAATTTATATTTTAGTGACTCATGGACCATAGAACAGCGGGTGGTAATCACCTCGAAATTCAATGTTATAACTGAAGAAAGTTGGGTCAATTAACTTAAAAAAGAAGTCTTAAAATAACAATGTTACAAGGCTTGTATACATCATATGTTTTACTAGTTTAACGCTTTTACAGTTTTATTGTATTTTTCTAGAAACATAAATTAAAAATGTTCTAAACACTTAATCATATATTATTTTGAACTTTTTAAAAAAATATTCAGATATCTTATGTTAAAATAATGACATACGATTTAGAAAATATTATATATTTAGCACTCATGCATCTCATTAAGACCTATATAGTATTAAAATATTAAATTTTGTTCCCTTAAGTATTTATATTAAATTCATTAATATTTTATTTTTATTAATGACAGTGCTGTCGGTGACAATATTTGTCTTGTTGAGTTTGGCTCATTTGTTTGACCCATATTGGCTGGGAAAAATAATTGGGGCAAGGCTCTTGCCTATATAAGAAGGGTGCTACCTCCTTGGTTAATGCGAGTTAAATTTATCATATAAATCTTTAACTTTGGATTGGTGCTTCTTTTGAGGTGAGAGTTTGAGGATTTATTTTGGGTATTTCTTTGTGGGTATATTGATATATTGAGATATTGAGTGAGAGGAAAAATTATGTGATTACAAGAATTTTTCACATAGTGGATTTTCTTTTAGGTGCTCGTGGTTTGTCTTTGATTTGGAAGTTTCTACGTAAATTTTCTTGTGTTGTTATTATTTCTCTATTTTCTACTATTTTTGTCTATGAAATATCCTTGGATGTGGATTTGGGAGGTCTAAATTCCCAACAATTGGTATCAGGGCCAAGGTATGTTTTTCTTGAAAAATTTGAGTATGCTCTGTGGTCGTAGTTTTGACTGATCTTCCATATCAGAAAGATTTTCTTGAGAAAGGTTCATTTGGTGCGGTGGAGCTTTGGTGTGGTAGTGTGAAAGTGTATGTCTAGGAAAGTTCTGGATAAGGAAAGACTTGGTACTTAAGTGTGTCCTTTGTGACCCACCTCTCTTTCCTAAGAACTTACCTGGTGTACTGTTCATTTCTACGGTAAAATTTATCAAGGCAAAAGAGCACGAGAAAGTGTCAGGAAATAGGGCTTCGAATCCTATCAGATTTGAGGTGGAGAAATTCGATGGTAGAATTAATTTTGGCATGTGGCAAGTGCAAGTTAGAGACATTTTGATTCAGTTAGGGTTACAAAAGGCATTGAAAGGCAGACAAATTCTTGATATTAGCACTACTACTAGTGATACTGGTAAAACGGCTAGTACAGACAAATCTAGTGTGAGTGATGAAGATTGAGAGGATCTGGATTTGAGAGCAGCAAGTGGGATACGACTGTGTTTGGACAAGAATGTCCTTGCGAATGTGTAAGGAATATCTACGGCAAAGGAACTCTGGGAAAAGCTCGAGGAGTTGTATCAAATAAATGGCATCTCAAATCGGGTGTACCTAAAGGAGCAGTTTCACACATTGCGGATGAGGGAAGGTACTACAATTTCAAATCATTTAAGTGTTCTCATTGGGATCGTCTCTGAACTGGATTCAATTGGAGTTTATATAGATGATGAGGATCAAGCTTTGAGACTTATCTAGTCTCTTCCACCTTCATATGAACATATAAAACCTATTTTGATTCATGGAAAGGAGAAGATAGTTTTTTCTGAAGTTACAAGAAAGAAGACTTGGTGGTGGAAGAAATGTTCTTCCTGAAAACTCAGCTCTGGTGGTAGCTGGATATAAGAAGAAGAACTCCATGAAGAAAAATATAGTATGCTGGATGTGTGGACAATCTGGGCACGTGAAGAAAAATTGGCCGAGAGGTGGAGCGGGTTCAGTAAGAGGCTCTGGGTTAGTTAATAGGGAGATTGACAATGTCGCTAATATTGTCTCCATAGATGATGATTTTGATTTTGCTCTCTAAAAGGGGGCATGTACATCCTCATGGCGTGCCGCTAATCCCAAAGTTGCCATGATAGAGGATGTGTTACTACTAGCGGGTCTACAATTTTGCACACGGGCATTGGTTTGGCATTGATGTAAGGTGTGTGGTGGAATTTATGTCGATGGCTGATGAACTTCCAGGAAAGCTAAACATGGGAGGTACACCATAATTTTTCAATAAGGTTATTTCCGAAATGTGCTGAAGTGAAAGGTGTTACGGTCCCAAATCTGCGATCGAATTATGGGTCTCTCGTAAGTGGAAGTGCGTGGGTGAAGATGTAGAATTCTTTTTACGACCTATTTTGAATGAATGTAAGGCTCAAGTTGAGGGAACCTTAATACCTCTGAGTTGAAGTACTCAAGACTTTAATGATTTTCGAAGTTCCTATCTTTATTGATGTTTATGAATATTTATATAAATTGTGTAACAACCATTGCTACATCAATGGAATCACAACCTTAACATAGAGGCGCACTCTCCTAAAACAAAGGAAATAACTGAAGTAGAAATGAAAGTGGAGGACTCCTCCTTACAATACGGAAATACTGAAAAAAAATGCATAAAGAAAAATTCAACCAACAACTAGAGATAAATTGAATTGGTCAACCTTCAGTTCTTCTTTTCCACATCATCATCGGAGGGTTCCATATGTGGCTGCTTATTACGGCCATGAGTGTAGCGTGTAGCGTGTGTATACCTGTAGTGGCATTGTATCAATACTTCCCGACCCCAAAGAAAGCTTGTCCTCGAGCTTGAATTGTGGATATCGTTTGATCATATCTTGAGCATTTTCCCAAGAAGCATCAGCTGGTGAAGTGTGGCTCTAGTGTATCAAAACTTCTAACAATCTAGCCTTAAAACGATGGTCCAAAATAGCAAGTGGTTGAGGAGGGTCATGAGGTGGAAGTGGAGGAAGTTCTGGTTCATAATTGACACTGCCTTCATGGTATGGTTTGAGTGCGGAGACGTAGAAAACTGGGTGTAATTTTGCTTCAGCTGGTAAGTTTAACTTATAGGCCGTAGAACCAATTCGCTCCAATATCTCAAAAGGCCCAAAGAATTTTGCGGCAAGCTTCTGATTTTTCCTTGAGACTAGTGAAGATTGGCGATATGGTTGAAGACGCAGCAGGACCTTATCTCCAATTTTGAACTCCAATGGTCGGTGCGATTGATCATATCTAGCCTTCATTTTGTTCTGAGCTTCCTGAAGGTTATCTCTGAGATTTTGCAGCATGGAATCTCTTTTTTGGAGAATGACATCCACTGCCTCAATGGTAGAACTTCCAGGAAGATAAGACAATAGCCGTGGTGGTGGCCTCCCATATACGGTTTCAAATGGTGTGGTCTTGAGTGAGGAATGGTAGCTCGTGTTGTAGCAGAATTCTGCCCATGAAAGCTAATCACACCATTTGTTGGGTTGTGTACTTGTGAAACACTGCAAATACATCTCCACTATTTGCTTGGTGACCTCCGTTTGCCTATCTGATTATGGATGATACGCTGAGCTGAAGCATAATTTAGTTCCACACAAACGAAATAATTCCTTCCAAAAGGAACTTGTGAATGTTACATCTCGATCGCTGACCATGGTTTCAGGTGGCCCATGTAATTTGAAAATATTATCAAAGAAAGATCGAGCTATACTTACGGCTGTATATGGATGGGAGACAGCTAAAAAATGCCTGTACTTAGAGAACCTGTCAATCACCACCAGAATCACATTTTTTCCTCTGGAAGTGGGAATTCCTTCAATGAAATCGAGTGAGACATCAGCCTAAATTTGCTATGGAATGAGCAAAGGTTGTAAGAGACCGGCAGGCTGCAGTGTCTCTGTTTTGTGGCGTTGACAAACATCACAAGCTCTTATGAAATCTTGCACCATCTTCTTCATGCCATGCTAGAAAAAATCTCTTATTATCCGATGTAACGTCTTTTGGTAACCTTCATGGCCTTGGTTGTGAAGTGCGCTAATCACCAATGAAATTAACGGAGAACCGTTGGGAATGTAGACCCGCTCCTTGAAGAAAAGAAGCCCTTGTTTTAGACTCCAGTGTTCTGCTGAATTGCCGTTGTTTAAGGCTGAAATAAGCTGCTGGACTTCTTCAGATTGTTGCTGCTCCTTCTGTATTTCATCAAATAAATCCAGATGAGGCATGGAAATTGCGAGAAGACTCTTCTGGTCTGCATCTCGACGCAATAATGCGTCTGCCACTGTATTGTTTTTACCAGCCTTGTATTCCACAGTGAACCTGAAGGGCATCAGCTTACTCACCCAATGTTGTTGAGGTGATGAGAGTGTGCGTTGCTCCAACAAGAATTTCAGTGTATAATGGTCTGTTCGTACTAGAAACTTCCTACCCCACAGATAGGAATGCCAATGTTTGATGGCCTTCACTAGCCCAATTAACTCCTTTTCGTATGCTGGGAGACTAATATGTCGTGCTGCCATTGCTCAGATAAAGAATGCTACAGGTTTGTTTTCTTGTAGCAGAACAACTCCAATTCCTGTGTCTGAAGCATCACACTTGATAACAAACATTAGTTCAAAATTTGGAAGAACTAAAATAGGTGTGTTAGTCATTGCTGACTTTAGTTTATCAAATTCTTGAATTGCTTCATTTGTCCATTGAAAGGAATTATTCCTTAGCATGGCAGTGAGAGGTGTGGCTATAGTACCATAGTTAAGCACGAACTTCCAGTAATAGCTCGTGAGCCCAATAAATCCTCTCAGCCCCCTGATGGTATTTGGTCTTGGCCAGTCTGTAATTGCCGCTATTTTGGTGTGGTCTACTTGCACCCCCTCCTTTGAAATGACGTGACCCAAGTATGAAACCTGAGTTTGTGCAAAGCTAGCTTTTGGAGTATGGCTCTCTTAAAGTCCTTATCAATTGGTATCAGAGCTTGATCTTAGAGTGGTGGCCTGGGAGTGCCATCCGTGACCAACATGGTCGTGACCAACAAGGATCTCGGAGTGGTGGCCCATGAAGTGGTGACCTAAAAGTGTCAGCCGTGACCAACATGGCCGTGACCAACGAGGACGTTGGTTCTTATGGGGGGACCAATGTTATGGTTTGATCTAATTGCAAGGTATGAGACTTTGATCCTACATCGATTAAATACAAAATTGGTGTGAGATTTATAAGGACTTTGGGCTCTCCACCAGGCTTGGAATTGGTTTATTCTGAGTGGGTATGCTTTTGGGGTGGAGCATAATGTTGTGAAGCAGGATAATTTTCTACATTGAGAGTTATGTTATTTTCAGGAGATCTTCATTGAGGTGGAGTGTGGTTGTGAGATCATCCAAAGTTGCCAAGGTGAACATTGTTGAGTTGTTTGTCCCATATTGGTTGGGAAAAATAATTGGGGCAAGGCTCTTTCCTATCTAAGGAGGGTGCTACCTCCTTGGTTAGTGCACCAATCCAAAATCAAAGATTTGTATGACAAATTTGACTCTAGTTAAATTCCTCGTTTGAGGTGAGAATTGGAGGATTTGTTTTAGGTATTTTTTTGTGGGTGTATTGGTGTATTGAGATATTGGGTGAGAGGAAAAATTGCGTGATTGTAAGAAATTTTCATATAATAGATTTTCTTCTCGGTGTCCGTGGTTTTTCTCCGATTTGGGAGTTTTCATGTAAATTTTCTTGTGTTGTTATTATTTGTCTATTTTTTACTATTTTTGTTTATGAAATATCCTTGAGTGTGGGTTTGAGAGGTATAAATTCCTAACACATATGTCTTCTTCAAATACAAGTACTATTCCAAATTGGTTTGTTCTTTCTGTAATTATTATCTATTTGAATATTTAGCACGTATGTTAAAGACTTTTTGTATTTAATTAGCAACTAACTTGATTTCTTAGCTTCGTTATGTCGAGATTCCCTGTATTTATTTAGAACATAACTTAAACTTTTGGTGCCTATATGCTGAAAAAATTGTCAAGAAGAGTGACCGCAATATGTATAGTCCTAATGCAAAGTACTCGAACTTATATGTTAAGAACTTGGATCTAAATGTCATTGAAGATTTTTTGTAGCATAAATTTTACGTTTTCAAGAAAATTGCTAGCTTAGTAATTACGAAAGATGGAAATAGGATATCAAAAGGATTTAGTTTTATGAACTTTGATAAAATATATGATCTTAGATGAGGATTGGACGTGATGAATGGATTGGAAATCCATACATACTATTTGTATCCCTTTTTGGTGTTAAATAAGGATAGTTAACAACTTTTAAAAGCATTAAAGTTTGCACTTCCATTTTCTCAACCACTTAGGATGATGGGTAGTATTTGTGGAGTAGATTTATATTGCAAGTCTAGCACCGTTTTATAGACATTCGTTTGCATAATACTACTAAATCTGAACTCCAGAGGTCTTATCTATCTTCATGGATTAAAAGGAACTTCAGGCAGATTAATGCTAATGATTGCCTAATCTTGATCATAGTTCAACTACCCAAATCTGATCATACTAGGAAGTTGTTTTTTATGGACATTAGATCACGAATATAATGTTCTTTTTCTTATTTTCTTCTAAAATAGGTATTTTCTGTATAAGTCAGATGATTTTATTAATACTTATAAAAGTCGTTTGGTAGCCCAAGGATATACATAGATTGAAAGTTTGGATTATACTGAAAGCTTTGCACTTATTACAAAATTAACTACTATTACATGTCTATTGGTTATACTACTACTAAGAATTGATAGTTAAATCAATTAGATGTAAACAATGTATTCCTTCGTGGTGAATTGCATAAAGAAATCTACATGTCTCCTCCCCCACGCTACTCTCACCTTGTGACACTCATTTATGTTAACTTCATAAATCTCTGTATAAAGTAGGCTCCTAGATAATAGTTCAAAAAGTTCTCTTTATCATTGACAAAATTTGCCTTTTTTCAATCTTACAATGAGCATTCACTTTTTACTTTAAGTGTATGTAGCTCTTTTTTTTACTCTTCTTGTCTATGTAGAATATATATTTTGTTAGAAATGATATTTTGTAGATTAAAATAGTTAAGAACTACACATGTTTCTCTACAAAGGATCTTGGTACCTTTATGTATTTTTTTTAATTTAGAACTTGCTCATTCTCTTTAAGGAATATCTCTTTGCTAAGCTAAATATACTCTTGACCTTTTGAAAGAAATTGGAATGTCTAGTAGCAAACCAATTGCTTTTTCCATTCTCCAATAAAATTGAATATCTTTAAATTTTGGTGAATCATTAAAGTAATGAAACCAATATTGTCACTTAATTACGTGTCTTATTTATATGTCACCGTTTATCGTCTTGATATCATTTATGCAATAAAACTTCTCTGTTAATTCATACAAAAATCTTATCATCTACATCTTGATGTTGTCTATTATATTCTTTGTTATTTGATTCTCCTTGTCAAGGTCTTTTTCTTCTATAAATAATGATTTTTAGATCAGAGCTTATTATGTGTCGACAAGGCAAATTCTCCTCTGTCTCAATGATATATCACAAGTTATTACATTTTTTATGGTACTTGTATCACTTAGATATCAAAGGAACAACCCACAATTTAATGTTCTTTTTAAGAAACAAAACTTTGCTTTTATGGTTGCTACAACTAGTGAGTTCATATGGTCATGCTCTTCTTACTAATCTTTCTTTGTCTATATCCACCTACACTTTTGCATTGTAACAATCAATCAACTTTACATATTGCTACTAATCCCTTTTTCCTTGAACGCACTGAACACATTGAGATTAACTTTCATTTCATCTGTGAGCACTTGCAATTTGGCATTGTTGCTACACAATATGTTTCAAATCAATTCCAATTAGTAGATGTATTAACTGAAACTTCAAGATGTTATCGCTTTTATTTTCTTCTTCATAATTTAGGCATTAAGGATCTTCATGCTTTAAATTGAAGGGGGATCTTAAAGATATTGTTTGAATATATGTTACCTTCTATATCATGATATTTTTTATAAAGTGAAGTAATATATTAATGTAAAACTATTTTAAAAAACTCTAGCCGGAGGCTTTAGTCTTTTAGAGGCCACAAAATATTAGCTCATAATTATCATTTAATATAAGGGGTCCTATTATAATCTTCTTACATAAGGCAGTAGTGAACTTTAAGGACTTATCCACACTCCATTATATTCTTTCTATTATGGAATGGCCAGCCCCATCTACTATTTATGATTAGCTTCTGCACGTTAGTTTCACTTAGGATAATACCTTTAGTGGATTGGAAGCCCTTTAGCTTATATAAAGGGCTTAGATAATGCCAATTATTAAAATAGAAGTCTATGCACTTACTATTACCAACATTTTGCCTCAGGTAAGGCTGCATCATAACCCTTTTCTTCATTATTTACCTTGAAGACAAAGAGGTTTTAGGATTAAAGTCAATGACATAAGCTTTCTTTTCATAGGAAATATATGTGGATCCATTTCACCCACATGTTTTCCTTATCTACACATAACTTCTATAATCTCTTTGTAAGAAATATTGTGTTCATCATTTAGTCTGATGTGATCCCTAAACCTCTATATTGTTTTGGTAAGCTAATAAGGGTCCATTTGACATTAGGGATTTTAATCTTGTTACTTTTCCACTCCATAAGAAGTCCCATATCAATTTGCGTATAGATTTAAGAACTCCTTTTAGTAAAGTTAGATCAGAGCACTAATATATATAGAGATTGCTCAAGATAGATATGACAAGATACAACCTACATCCATATAAAGGTGATACATCATTTGAAAGTTAGATAAGATCACCAATATATATAAAGGCTCTTTATTCACAAACATAAAATAAGACACTAATGTGATATAGTTTTGGATTTGATGAATTTGATTGGGAACCTAAAGGTTTTCAATGAGCTAATGATGAAATTCTAACAATTGCACGCGTTGAATGGATTAGAGAAGGTAGGGTTCCTCTACAAACCATTAGAGCTACAATTGGTTATTGTTCCCATCCAGTTAGGACTGTCTATAGAGCATAAAAATTTGGATATTTGTAGACAAAAATTAGCAGTTCACCTTCCTCCAGGTCCTAAATAACTTGATGTTTTCCCATGAACCATTTGTGTCAGTGGATTTGTTGGATCCCGCCTTTTAGGATTTTTACATTTTTTTTATTTATCGAATTTATGACATAGAGATTTTTGGAGTTTAATATGGTATTTTATCAATTTTGTAAGTTGTTATGAATTGAAAGAAGGAGTTAATAGGAATTTCCTAATAAAGAAAGGGTAAATTAGTAAAAACACATGAAGGTTGTCTTAAATGAATAA
>JAOQMS010000007.1:554960-579481 GCA_027563885.1 Erythroxylum longipes
ACAATTAAAAAATACTAATACAAATCATTCTTTTTAAAATAATCAATGAATTACATATTTCCAATCATATTATACTGCAGGAATACTTTGGTCATTAACACAGTTTTCTATATTCTGTCAACTGCAACCAAACACATTTTTGTTCTCGAGACGTACAATTTTATCTGTTTTGTCCATTACAACTAAACACCTCACTATCACCAATTTTTGTTCTGTTCTGTCTCCAAATTTTTATTTCGTTCCGTCTCAGTATATGGATAACAGTAACCATACGCATCGCTAATGCACACAAAGCAGTATAAACTCAACAGCGTCTTGTATGGCTGCTAACCACATGTTCTGGGTGCATAGTTATGAAATTATGGTTAGGAAGTCGTACAACCTTGATCACAGATGCTAGCCATCACTTTCTCTTCCAACTGGATCTCGTCCCCCTAGTCTTAATCCCCTTCAACACTTGTTAGGATCAGATATTTTTTTAAAAAAGGAAAGCAAACGACAAACGTTACACGCTAAGTGTTGGCCCCGGTCCCCGTACGGATGTGTCACCATTTAATATTTATTATTTAACCCAATTTCTACTAATCCTTTTTGCACCCAAAACCATTATGCTTTGTACATTTTGCTATGGATAATTGTTATTACATTGTTAAGTATTATTTTCACTCTTCCTAAGTTTTTATCTTATTTTTTTATTTGATACGATCCCACCACCAAATTTTCGTGTCTCTCATTATTATTATTATTAAATGGTGACACATCCGTACGGGGACTGGGGCCAACAGGATTCGTGTGATTGAATAAAATGTCATTTTAGAGTCAAACTTCATAGTATAGCTCTTAGTGGATTTGCCAGAGTTATAGCCCTTGAAAAGCTCTTATGGAAGCAGTACATTATCTTTAATGTATCTCCTATAAACATGGGCTCTTTGACTAGGGTTAACGATGTTTGATAGGGCCTTCCTTAACTTATTTGCCAAGATCTTAAAATTTATATTATGGATCACATTACAATACGTATTTGGTGTATAATCATTTAGTTATAAAGGGTTAATAACTTTAGATACCAAACTTATATAGGTTTTGTTTAATTTAGTAATCATCCTCCTAGTTATAAAGAATTTCAAGACTGAGTTTAAGATCATAGCAACTATTAACTCCTAAATACTTTATAAGAACCATGTATTGTACCCATCTAGGAAAAGGGCTTTGTTTGGATGAAAGGAAAATATGGTGCATTTGAATCCATCTTAAATAACTTTATTAGATAGTTCAGTAAAAAGGTGAATATGAATAAAGCCAATAATGGAGTTCCTGACTAACTCAGGAAAAGGTTTAACTTTATTGCTTTTGGCTAGTTTCTTCCTAACATGTTCACAGGCTCGTTTATTTATTATTTCTTATTCATATAGTTCCTTACCCTTAAAATTAAGTAGAGATACAATTTTGCCTCTTTCTTTTTCTTTTTAGCTTGAATGATGTTATAAAAGAATCTTGAGTTTCTATCCTCATCCCTTAACCATAAAATTCTAGATTTTTGCTTCAACAGGAAGTTTTAATCCTCTAAAGCATTAACATATCTTCTTAGATCCATTAATTCCTGATTGTTGATTAAGGGGTCATATGGGTTCGTGGCAAGTGCATCCTGGCATCTATTAAGAGAATCAAATGTCACTTTCTTATCTATAAGCATTAGATTAATATTGCTTTTTGTATTTAAATGAACTCAACTTTGATAGATTTCGATTTCTATAGGCATTCGTAAGTTTATGATAACTCAAAACAAAGGCCCTTAGTGACTGCATCTCTAAAATTAAGGTGACTTAACTAGGAATTAAAGAATATAAAAGGAGCATTTCTATTAACAGTTATATCTTAGTAGGAGTATGATATGATGTAGGGTAGTTAATGAAGCAGGCAAAACTGTAAGGGCATAAGTTGAGCTAAGTAGAATTGATCAGAAATATATCAAGTTTCTTTTGGAGAAATTAGCTTCCTGTTTATCTATTTTTATTGGTTAAAATTTTGCCTATGTATTTTAGGTTTGTTAATTCTAAGTTATTGGTTAACTGAGGTAACTTATGATGTCTGATTTACTCTAGCTTCCTGTGTCCTTGAGCTTCACAAGGTGACAATATACAATTGCAATCACCTACCAAAATCCAAGAGGAGGAGGAGCTTGAACAAATTCTTTCCAACTTATACCATAATTTTCTTCTTTGGAACTCCTACTTAGAAACATACATTACTATGATAGCTAGAGGAGAATTGGAGTGCTTAATGATAATGTCGCAATAGATATATTGATTTGACACAAACCAGTTTAGCCATTAAAAGAAAGTGGGATCCAAGGATATAATAATTCTCCTGTTGTAATGAGCAATATGGCTGTCAACTATGATCCATTCCTTCTTCAAAACAAATGCCCTCCTTAGAATTGATCATTTTTTAATTTTGGTATCAATAAGACAAAAAAAATGAGGCTTCTTTGTTTATTTGGCCTATATAGGCCTTTGGCATCCCAAACTAAAAAACTCATATGGAAGAGGTGGTATTAGCTCTTTTCTTCCTAGTTTTTCTATCAGTTCTACTCCTACTAGTACTTGGCTCTATATTGCAATTGTAAGCTTACCTCCACTTCCTTAGGATTAATTTAGGCCTCCAGTGTATAATAACTTGTTTCACTACAATTCAGTTTGTTTCTTATTAAATTCTCTTTCAATGTAGAAGTTGAAACTTTATCTGGCTTTTGTTCAGTGGTGTCATTGATGTGAGGTTTATGTGTATGTTTAACATGAAAAGTATCTCCAGTTAGTTGTGTATCTTTGAATTTCTTTATAGGATCACTAATTGGCTTTAAAGAATTTTTGGATGGCTCGCTTATGATTGGTTGACTTGGGAGTTTGACATCTCCACCTACTATGGGGTTTCAAAAGAGTGAGTAGTTTAAGGATCTTGATTTTTCACCCTCCATACTTTCACCATACCGTTTCTTATAGGTTTACTTGGATAAGTAATCTGGATAGAGTCATCCACCAGCTTGCCTTCCTTATTAAACCTCATTATAGTAATAGAATCACAAAGGCTTTTTTCCAATTAAACCTCAATGTAAACACAAGCAAACCTATTCTTTTCAAAGTAACTGTATTTCTTCAAAACTAAGTGGCCTTCCTTATAAGCTAGCAGCCTTTAAAGACTAGTATTTAACAAAACTTTATGAAAATTATCCCAAACTGGAATGTTTTTTTTCCTATCCAATGATATTCCTAGTCTCTACTTTTGCACTAGTATAGCTTTCCCCTAAATATGCCACAACCCTAATTCGATGATCTTTTATGTCCTATCCTTAATGGAAAATCTAAAAATAAAGAACTCATCTTTACTAATCAAGATATTTATTAGGCCAAATATTCTCTAGTTATTTTTTGCCATTGTTAGACAAGGGGAAAAGCTAATTTAATAAAATAACCAACCAATGCTGCTTTTCATTTTCTAGCCTCCATTTATAACTCCTCCGACGGTGGAGAGATTAGGGCACCTTCAACCTAACTTAAGATGTAATGGAACTAACTAAAAGAGTTAAGGTCCCCTATAACTTTATTGCAAGCCAATTTTGAGTCTTAATATTGTGCTTGAGGATTTGATTTGATATTATCTAGAGTTTTAGGGTTGGGATTGGCTAGTGAAGGAAAGGAAATGGTTGAATGGAGATTAGGGGTTGGAGCAAAGATCATGTGAGGTTGTTGGGGAAGCTAAGGGAAGCCTTTCCAAAAAACAAAATACAAATTGACAAAAGTAAAAGGCAGGAAACATAAATAGGAAGCGGGTGACTAAATGAAGAAAACAAAAGATTAAGCCGGACAGTGAGTCGAGGAGCTACCCGGATGAAAGAATTAGGCAAATGTGGGTGAGTTGAGGGAAGTGGAAGAATAGGTTAAGGAGTATAGTGAGATGTAGGAGTTTCTCTTACTAGATCTTTCTTATTTATACATCATAATATCACTTGTAATTCTTTGGAATTTAGGCTATAATTTTTCTCTACTAATTAACTAGCTATTTTTTAAAATTTTTCTCCTAAATTATAGGCTTTTATACTTATATGAATTCTTTTGTTTGTATTAGAATGAATCAAGAACTTCAATATTCTTTTCCTTCATATTTTAGTTCCATTTTCTTCATTAATCGTTTAGGAGCATCCTTTAAATATTCAATTTAATGTTAATTTATAATTTGACTCATTTATAAAAAAATTCCCTATAATGTAATATTTTAAAAGAAGGTACTCATAATTAGTTGAGTAGTCTTTACTACCCCTTTTGTTGGGTTATTTGATAGAACACATGACATGTTTTTGAATATACAACATTTAAACTCGATTAATTTACTCTTTTATAGAAAAAGTTAACATTAGAAGTTCTGAAGATCATAAGGATAAGCATAGGACCTTTCCTTAAAATATTGAATCATAGGAAGCATCAAGGACTAAGTACTCAAACTACCAAATTACAAGGGAATTAAAGAAAATGAGAAAGTGACATGTAGTAGAAGCTCAAGTCATTACTGGAAATACCTCCTTTTAGTGTCGAAGATGACCTCATTTTAAATTTCTTTCATAGTTCAAAGTGATTAACAACAACCGCAATATGGGCTTTATATGAAATTACTCTATAAGAATTAACTAAGAGTTGATTAACTATTACCGTTCAAAGTTTTATAAATCTTTCATGTCTTTTTCTCTTTTTAATATGAGATTCGATTCCTATTTAAAGTGAGGTGTCAAATCTCTTCTTAATCTTTTGATGTGCCCGTTAAGATTCAATAACTTATTAAGGCCTGAACGCATAATTCAAATCCGAAATCTCTCCTTTTTGAAGTTGAACAATTTATTCATATTTCTCTTCAGCCATAAGCCAACTTAGAATAACTTTTTGCTCAGATTTTGGTTGTTAACGTCACTTCTCACTCTCATCATCTCTTAGTGTTATAGGTTTATTATTATTTTTTAATCCGTCTAACACACACAATACTTAATGGCCTTATTTGGTTAGTATAAATTCTTGTTTTGAAAAAGTAATTTTTTTTCTTAAAATTTATATTATCACATTTAGTTAATTTTTTTGAGTAGCTATGAAAATAATAATTTTCTCCATATAGGAAAAGTAGTAGCACTTTGTTTGGATTCTAAATCACATCATCTTCTTTGGAATTAAGATTACTTTCTTCAGAAATTTAATCTAAAACATATGCTAGCTAATTCAACCCTTCCTTTTCTCTCAACTCTACTACAATCCTACCTTCCTAAAATAACTATCCAAAGTTTCAAAATTCTCTACAGCTCCCTTCTCTCTCTTGGGGCTAGAACTGTGATCTACCCATTTCAATTTACTCCAAAAGACACGCGTTTTGAATTTTGATTCAAAACCCATAATTCTTTTAGGATAAGAGGTGTTTTCTTTACCAATTGGAGAATATTCTTGGAGGTTCTTCAAGGCAAAAGTTTGAACCTTTATTCGTAGGTTTTGTTGTTCTTGTTAGAACAGCAGAAGGGTTTTTTGACTTTGCGTAGATCATGAAGATGATGATTAAGAATCGGTAACGATTTTTAAAAAATGGACTAATGAGAACTTACATAGAACAGATGTGTCTTCTAGTTCACGGCACTGCTGACATCAGATCAATGAAAAAAAATAATATTTGATAATATAATTTGTATTATAAATTAATATTATTTAACTATTTTAATTTTTATTCAATTTGTAGGGATAAAATTGAAAACACAAGTCAAAATTAAATTACATTCCATGAAATACTGTTGCATACCAAACATTATAATAAGAATCCATCGAACTTTCCTATTAGAATTCTTATAAGTATCCAAATATGTGAATATCTTTACTTTTCATAGATTTATTTTTTGAAGAATCAAATTGCAAATTCACTTTACTTTTCCGTTAACCAAACGGGGCATTATTTGAAACAGTTAAAGTTTAAAGTATCCAATAAAATTTTATTTTAGGTTTAATATAAAACGATATACGACAATATATTTAATTCAAGTTAATTAGTGGTCATATTCTATAAATTGATTAAACCTTTCACCTCCTCTCTATTTTTTGGAATATAAATTGACCCTCGCATAAAATAGAGTATTGCATTTTTTTATGATTCGGATACATCTAAATATGTGCATATATCAAAATCAAGGTTCATACATGTATATGATATACAAACATCGAAAGACGTAGAATCTTCAAGAAGCATTGTACTTTGAAAGAATCAAAAGCAAAGAAAAATTCCTCCAGCAAGACATGGACTTTGTGGGACATATACGCACTCAATAAAAGCGGGCCGTCATCGCACATACACACATGCAGAGAGAGATGGGAAAAGCACGCGCAGTTGGTGTTGGCATGGACTACTCTTCCACCAGCAAGGCAGCTCTCAGGTGGGCTGCAGCGAATCTCGTCGACGCCAGTGATCTCCTAGTCCTCATCGTAGTCCAGCCACCCAAAGCCGATCATACCAGGAAGAAGCTCTTTGAGGACACTGGATCACGTATGTAATGCTTTTCTTCTCAATTATGTATTAGCTAGAATTTTATTTATTTAATTAAATGGTTTTTTGCTGGTTGATTTGCGACATCAGCTTTAGTTCCTCTTGAGGAATTCAGAGAGATTAACTACTCCAAGCAATATGGACTAACCTATGATCCTGAAATCCTTGATATCCTGGACTCAGTTTCAAGGGACAAAGGGGTATGTATATATACTTTTTGTCTTCGATACCTGTGTGTAGTAATAGTATATGCAACTGGGCAAGAATATGTACACGAACAAAATATAGTTTCTTCAATCTATTAATTTTTTCAATTTAATTTAAGCAGGTTAAGGTTGTAGCAAAAGTTTATTGGGGAGATCCAAGGGAGAAGTTATGTGATGCTGTGGAAGATCTCAAACTTGACTGTCTTGTTGTTGGAAGCAGAGGCTTAGGCCCTCTCAAAAGGTATTCCTGCAAATCTTACATGATTACTAATTTAATTATCAACTAATTATGGTTTTTATGTTACAGTGTGCTGCTTGGAAGTGTGAGCTACTATGTCGTCGCCAATGCTTCATGCCCAGTTACTGTTGTTAAGGGAGTGAAGGTTTGATGTATCTGATCAAGATTCAAATACTATATATATTGGTTTAATTTCAAAAACAACAATATGTATATTTGATCTTTGTGTGTTCTATCTATATTTGGATAACGTGTTTGTATATTAAAAAAAGAAGAATTAAACCTGTCAACTTGAGCTTAATATATAAATGGTTTTATCCTTTTATCATTATCTGAGCTTGTCGTTTTGGCATTGGCTGATGTATGTCTACAATTACACATGTCACGTACATTATGTCTACAACTACACACGTCACATACGTTATTTTATACACGCCAACAACTCTTTCCAGCGGTTCTCAGCTACAGGTCTGAAATGACTCTTTTTAACTTAAAAGAGTATTCTATGCACGCAACTGCTCCATCCATGACTTCTGAATTATTGCTCTAAATTTGAATTACTTGGAAGTTGTTAGATAATAATAGACTTTAAAGACATCTTAATGGCTTACGACTTTTTCGCACATGATATCGTAATCTCTCCAACCTGTCAAATCTTATTCATTACGAGCCAAAATGAAGGGTTAACGTCAAATTTGAAAGTACATTCACATTTCAGAATTAATTAATCTGTCAAAATCCGAAAAGTATGCGGTACAGATCAATGTTATGAACTTGGTATTTTACTAAAAGTTTTCAGGTTAGAACCCTAAAAATGACTTTGTGGAGGCTAGTGTGAAGCTAGTTGTAGAACTTGACTCTCTATTGCTAAGAGATAGTTCCAACAGTTCCAAAACAGATTATTTATGAATAGGTAGCTTTGATTTCTTAAGTTGTAAGTGCTATGATTGTTGGTTTGTTCAAAAATAATTTTAAGCATTAAAGATTTGAAACATTGAGATTGAAAGGAATTTACATTTTACAATTCAAGTTTCTCAGCCAACAACTCAATTTCATAGTATAGGATTAAAACTATAAAATTCCTATTGGTCTCAATATTTTAAATACAAGTCTACTCACTAGAACAAAAGGGAATTTTTATTACTGAAACATTTCGTCGCTAAAAGTGTCAAAATTGTCGCTAATATATTGACACAGTGAGAAAGCAATAAATTTCACATAAAATAAAATAAATTTTCAATTGTATCTGAATTTGGAATATTTCAATACCTTAAGACGTCTCTAAACAAGGATTTAAATAAGACTGTAAACCTAATAGAAATGGAAAACAAAAAATTACAGTAATACCTTAAAAATAATATAAACTTAAGAAAACGGTCACATTCGTTTCACATCAGTCCCCTCCACTTAAGAAAAACTTAACCTGGGGTACACTGGATCATCTTAATATAAAGGTTCATTTGCAGAGTAGTAAAAAGAAATGTCTGCCAAATTAAATGTTTTAGAAATGCTAAAGGCATTTGGTAATCCCACCATATAAGCATTGTCATTACTCTTCTGCAAAATATGATGGTACTGCTGTCGCCTGCAACCAAATTAATACCAACTCTAGCAATAAAAATGTTGCTAGTGAAGAATTGATATCATTCCCATGAGAAACTTTAACAGGAAATGTTAAACGAGTTGAAAACGAAATTGGGGGAGGGGGGTTTAATTTAACGTAAATTAAAAGAAATTAAAATCGACTGAAAATGAAAAATAACAAAAATATCCAAATCTTAAAATTCAATGAACAAACCTTGGTTTTGGGTCACCGACGTTATCAAACTGATATGGATCTTCGATATAAAACTTAGTCCATTAACAAACATTCATTGGGGGTTGTTTTCTCTTAAGATTAAATGAATAGAAACATGTATTCTAAACATCCTTATTAGTCAACAACTTAGATACGATCTTAAGTTTAATTGATTAATAGCTTTAAAAACTAAGAAACCAATGAACAAGACAACACATGTACGATATGCATTTAATCTAGTTAAGCGCCTTCTTAGAATTTCTAACTCTAACGTAAAGATGGCAATCTTAATTGCTACTTGTGATTAGCAAGACTGAACGTCATATCCTACTAATCTAGCTATAAATTAAACAACTCAATTCCTAGTTGCGCACCTTAGAAATCAATCAATTTAATCATGAAAAACAATTTGGAAGACACTTAATATTCATCAATGAAAGAAACTTTTATTTAGCATCTCACCATAATAGATGATAACGAGGCTCCCTTCAACCAAGAAGAAAAGTTTAGCTATTCATAAAAAAAGTAAGAGCAAATAGAATAATAACAAAAGACAAAATCTCCATTCCTGGTCCTTTATGAAAAATACGAAAATTCTAGCCTAAAAAAAGAAAAATCTGATAAGAAACTATCTGCAGAAAAACGTAAAAACCAGAGGAAACCCAGCTTATTCTATACATGAACAGTGATAACGTGAACAGTACACGTTTTTAATGATTTCTGACCCTCTCTCTCCTCCATCCTATAGTAATCTTCAGCAGATATATTACCCAAATCTTCAGGTCATAAATCTCCATCCATAAAGCAACATTTGAATTTCAAAATTATAAAGATTTTGGATGAATCGAATCTGATTTGAAATTAGATTCTACATATGGGTTTTTTTCCTTATATGTGCTCACGCTCAGTCACTATTTTTTCTACTAGCTGGAAATTCAATTTGTCTTTTTTTTTCCCCATATTTTTGGTCCAATTTCATCTTTCATGTGTTGAAAACGACCTGAGAAAAATTTAGAAATAAGTCCATCAATTTCGCACAATAATTTTAACACATTAAAGAAATTTATCCCAAAATTAGTACAAAATTGACAACTTAACATAAGATATGGTCTATATTTCTTAGGTTGCAACTTGCTATAAGTGCCTACTGGAAATTTCTCCTTCCTCAAAAACACCATAGCCGGATCACCCATTTTGAAGACCTGTTCCCTTCAATGCTGGTCTGCAGCTTTCTTATATCTAGCATTAGCTTGTTCCAATTTCTGTCTCACCTCTGTCTGAACATCCTGCCACTAGTTAGCTATATTTGCAACAGCTGTATGAATTTTGGCCAATTTAATCAAATTGATAGCATGTTGCGGTGTCTTTGTGTAGACAATAGAAAAAGGTGACTTGCCCAAGGCACTATAAACAACACTGTTGTAGGTAAACTTAGCTTGTGGTACTGCACAATCTCACTGCTTAGGTCTATCTCCACAAATACTCTAAATAATATTTCCCAAGGCTCTATTCACTACCGCTGTTCGACTATCTGTTTGAGGGTGAGCTATGTTGCCGAAATTTAGAGATGAATCAAACATCTTCCACAAAGTCCTTCAGAAGTGACTGAGGAATTTGCTATCTCTATCAAAAGTAATGGATGTAGGTACCCCATGCAGATGTATAAACTCCTTCAAAAATAGCTTGCCATATTAGTTACATCTATAGTTTTCTTGCAAGAAATAAAATAAGTCATTTTAGAGAATCTATCTACCATAACAAAAACAGAATCCACACCCCTTTGGGTTCGTGGTAATCCATGCATAAAATCAATAGATAAATCCTTCAAAATATTCTCTGGAATAGGTAGAGGAGTATACGAACTAGTATTATGAGATTGACCATTTACTGTCTGGTACACATAGCACCTCAGCACAAGATGCATCACATCCCTTCATATGTGGGGTTAATAATGTCTCTCCTTAATTGCAGCATAGGTCCCTAGATGACCAGTAAGAGCTCCTCTATGTAGATCATGAACCAACTTCTCCCTCAAGGAAGTTTTGGGAATGCATAGCTGATTTCCTTTCATAAGAAAGCCATCATGGATGTGAAAGTCATCATCAGTATGTTTATTTACACAGTTTTCCCACAGTCCCTGGAAGTCTTCATCAGTGGCATACAAACTGTTCACAATTTTGAACCCCACAACCTCTAAACTCATGGTGACAAGCAAGTTAGCATGCCTGCTTAATACATCAACCACTTTTTTCTGCACGCCAGCTTTATGCTTCAATGTGAAGGTAAAATTCTATAGATATTGGGTCCATCTGGCTTGCATACCCTGATCAATTTTCTCTTAACTCTTCAAATATTTCAGGACATCATGATTGTATATAGCATAAATCACTTACTAATTAGGTAGTGCTCCCATGTCTTCACTGCACGAACCACAAAGTAAAACTCTTGGTCATATATGGACCACCTATGTTTAGCATCACTGAGTCTTTCACTGAAGAACACTACTGGCTTCTTGTGTTGGGACAACACAACACCTATCCCCACACCAGTAGCATCACCTTCAACTTCAAATAGGACCTGGTAGTCTGGTAGTGCTAAAACAAGAGCAGTGTATAGTTTTTCTTTCAACACAACAAAACTAATCTCAGCTTCTTCCCCCTACTGAAACTTCCCTTTCTTCAAGCACTTTATAATTGGTGCTACAATGCTACTAAAGTTCTTTATAAATTGCCTATAGAATGTAGCCATCCCATGGAAATTCCTCACTTCGTTTATTGGTTTAGGGGTTGGCCATTCCCTTATAACTCGAACTTTTTCTTCATCAACTTGAGTACCGTCTACTCTAATGATATAACCCAGAAATAGTAGTCTGTTTGTCATGAAATGAAGTTCTTCATATTAGCATACAACTTATTCTTCTGCAGTGCTATCAAACTTCCCGTAAATGGGGTATATGCTCCTCCTTTGTCCGACTGTATATCAGAATGTCATCAAAGTATATCACTACGAATCTGTCAATAAACGATTTCAGTACTTGATTCATGAGCCTTATGAATATGCTAGGAGTATTGGACAATCCGAATGGCATCACAAACCCCTCATTCAACCCCTCTTTTTTCTTGAAGGCTGTCTTCCACTCATCTCTAGGCCTAATTCAGATTTGACGGGATCCGTTATGAAGGTCTATTTTTAAGAAGACCTGTGCGCCATGAATCACATCCAAAATGTCATCCAGTTAGGGAATGAGAAACTTATACCCTATGTTAATTTTGTTTATGGCCTTATTGTCCACACACATTATCTGGCTTCCATCTTTCTTGGGTGTCAACAATGTTGAAACTGCACAAGGACTCATATTCTCTTAAATGTGCACCTTACGTAACAATTCCTCCACTTGCTCTATGAGAACTTCTGCACCTTTTTGACTTATCCTGTTGCGGGGTAAGTTAGGCAAACTGGCTCTAGGAACTAGATTAATATGATGCTGAATGTCCCTCATAGGTGGAAGCCCTAAGGGTAATTTGTTAGGCATAACGTCATTGAAATCCTCTAGTAATAACTTCACAACATCTCTCAACTCTACTGCAGATTGCTTTTTCTCTGTTACTAGCACTTGCCTCCTGATCAAAGCATGCTCTTCTCTGGTCTCCTTTATTGCCTCTTCAAATTCGGCTTTAGAATGGGTTACTATTAGGAAAGCCTGCCCTCTCCTTTAGAAGCTTTGGGTTTAAAACTCCTTTTCATCGGTAACAAGGTATAATTTTTTCCGTTCTTCTGTAGCTTGTATGTATTTTCTCTAACATCATATTGTGTTGCACATCAAGTTGCCAAGATCTACCAAATAATAGGTGACAGGCATCTAAGTCTACCATGTTAAAATAAATTTGATCCTTATATTGATTGATAGAAAAGGGTACCTTGTAGCATTTAGTCACTTGGATCTTATCACCTGCTTTTATCCAGCTGATTGAGTATGAGTTATGGTGATTCTCCACCTTCAATCCCAGAATCTGTACAACATCTCTCCCTATGATATTATCATAATTACCTCTGTGATTAATCACATTGATCATACGGTTGCAAATGGTGCACCTGGTTCTGAATAATTGTTGCCTCAGGTTATCATCTTCCTATTTTGGGATGAACATCATATTCTTGATTACTTAGTTCTGGCTTTCTTTATTCTCTACATGGAAATCGTAATTCACCATGGTCATCATCTAGACCACAATTTACCTCTTCGTCCTCATCTTCACATTTTACCATATGTACTGCCTTTCAGAGGGGACAGTTATTGGATTTGTGACCTGGCTTATTGCACCTAAAACACTTCCCTAGGATAGGCTTAGCGTAAGGATTAGCCATTTTAGGTGCTTATTTCATTTAAGCCACCTTTAGCTTCCCTGCAACTCTCTATTCCTGGTTTATGTTCTCTATGATTGTTTTATTTTATAAATGGCAGTTTAAGTGGTATCTCCACCATAATTTCCACCATAATTTTTACCATAATTTGCACTATTATTTCTACAAGAGTATTCTGACCTATTCCTCTCCTGCATTAATTACTCAGTCTTTAAAGGCAAATTTCTAGGTTCAGACAAGGTTCTCACCACATGTAGCCCAATTCTTTCTTATGTGGTTGATTTCACGCCCTTTGAAAATCTGGTCCTTTAGTTTCTCTTAGGTCATTCCTAGTTGCTAGCATGGTAAATTCTGCATAATATTCATCTACAAAATTTTGACCCTAGTAGCACCTTTGGTACTGCTGAAACATAAATTGCTCATAATCTGGAGGGAGAAAATCGTTGTACAATAATTGCCTTATCGTTCTCCACGTTCTGATAGGTATTTCTACTTGGATTGCCTGACATCGAGCCATCAAGCAACTTGCTCTGATGTCAATATGATGCAGCAAGAAAGCTATAAATTTCACACAAAATAGAAAAAACTTCCAATTATATCTGAATTCAAAATATTTCAATACCTTAAGATGTCTCTAAACAAGGATTTAAATGAGAAAGTAAACCTAATAGAAATAGAAAATAAGAAATTATGATAATACCCTAAAAATAATAAAATCTTAAGAAGACGGCTACAGTTGTTCCACGTTCAATACTAATTAGCGATGATTTATTTTCATCATCAATATCATTACCAAAGACAGTAGGAAAAAACTATATGTGACGTTTTCACTAAATTGTCGCTAATTGTTTTTTGTTACGAGTAGTTTTCGTAGTGAAAAGGTATAGGCGTCATTTTTCTAAATTGTCGCTAATAACTTTTGACCACGCTTTGTTTTTGTCAGTTAAAGTTTTTAGCTACGTCTTCAAAATTGTAGCTAATAATTTTTAGCTAGAAAAACAAAGCGTAGCTAAAAGTTATTGGCAATGTTTTTGAAAATGTAGTAAAAAAATTTAGCTACGTTTCTAGAATCGTAACCAAATGTTTTTGCAAATATTTTAGAACATAACCAAATGTTTTAGCTATGTTTCCAAATTTTCAATATATATTATAACTAAATATTATATCATGTAAATTATAATTGTTGGTGGCATTTTTAATCTATATTATTGTATGTAATATTTAAATTTTTTGTTGTATAATTTATTGTACAAAAATATAATTAAAAAAATTAAAAATTAGAAGCATTGTATAAAAAAATAAAATATAAAAAATATGTTCATGTACAAGATGTTAATTACAATTTTAAAAAAAATTATATACAGAATTAAAAAATACAAATATTAGTTTAATGACTAAGATTAGTTTGATGACTAGTACAAATATTATTACTAAAGGTCTTTTGATGAATCAAGTGTCAAGTAACTTCAACTAAGATTGTAGATGCCTTTTGCATATTAAAAATGCAAATCTTGTAAGAGACAGTTGATGAGTAAAAATATTTGAAAGAGTACTAAACTATTATAAATTGAATGCGTATTTCTTGTTTTCTTGTTTTTTTTTCACTTGATATTGAATGTGTGAACATTGCTAGCAATTTAAAATCAAATCCATATAGGTATAATAAAAGTATGTTGAGTAGTCCCAAACAATTTGTAAAATTTAATATATCTTCCTCCATCTTAAGTGCCTTAAAGACACACATCATTCATTTAAAAACATATTAGGTGGCATGCATATTTTTAAGGATATAACCAACTCAAAAAGATAATAATCATTATCTAATAAATAAGTCTTGGATAACATGAATAAACATTTGTAAATGATATATTATCTTATAAACAACCACTCTACTTATTAAGAGTAAGGTTGCGTATTATTGGATCTCTCCAGATTTCACGTTTAAGTGGGATTCACACTAAATGTTGTTGTTATAAATGATATATGATCTCTTAAACATAGAGTTAATCATATATGCGGAAACACTTCTATTATCAAAATTTCATATAACTAAACTTCATCTATATAATCATATATAATCACATATATAATACGTTATTATAACTGATTGCTAAAACATACTAAGTTCACATGCTAGGCCTTCCTAATGAATATATGTTGGAAATAAATTTATAGACAAATTATTTGTATCAAATTTTAAGGCAAAGGGTCAAATTTACTGTCTAACATTTGACAAAAAGTTTAAGATAGTCTATGTGGTCGTTATCTTTGGTACCAATTTATCCTCTATCGTTTTTAGAATGGAGCAATTTATACCAAAAAGGCTCATTCCTTTCAAATAAATGCTGCATTCATATTAAGTTGTCAACATAGTAGCTTACGTGCATATAGTAATTTCTTATTTTAAATTATTTTTCAGAAATTAAAAAATCCTTCCACTTGTATTTAGATCTTTGTTTCACAATTGTTCAATCTTGAGGAGCTCTTGAAGAATGTCATGGTCCAACTCTGTGACGAAAGCAAGCAATCAACACCTAAAAGAATGGAAACAATGGCTGCTCATGACCTCAAGGGCGTAATTAAAAACTTTATTCAGGTAACAAGATTCCTACTTGTTCTGGAAGATGTGTGGACCACAGAGGCATGGAATGACTTCAAATACGCACTTCGTAAAATTGATCATGAAAGTCGCATGATGCTCACAAACGTAGATGTTGCCGCAACTTTATGCACAAAATTCGATGGTGAAATATATGCTTTGAAGTCATTGCCTATAGCGTACTCGTAGATGTTGTTTTGTAGGAGAAAATTCCAAAGCAATGTGTGTTAGACATGAGAATAAACTACATACATGTCTATTACAATAAAAATGAAAATGTAGAATTTTAATCTCATGTATTCTGCCATTGATGTTGAGATGAGAATCGGTACAGGGGCTCTTTTAAGCTTATAGTAGATGTAACCAGATGGTGTCTGCAAAATAATGTTAAACTTAGGGATCCAATACCATTTCATAGTTTTTATACTCCCTGTTGTCTTCTATCAAAACAACAGAAGGAGATGTCGGTTCACAGTAAAAGGTCATGAGGTTTCAAAATAAAAGCAGCAGAGGTGACCCATCACAATGGGAAACTGTTGGGTAACCAATGGACATAGTCTCCTACTTAGGCAGTAGATGTAAGCTAAAAGTCATGAAACCTCTACTTAATTAAAGAAATCAAATGCACGAATCATGGTGATAATTCCTCTAAATGTGAGTATTATCTTGCATGTATCACGATACATCCTATTTCTTATTCCAGTTTAACTGGATGAATAAACCTTTATTTTTATGCGATGTTCATAGTAATTGTTATTCTAAAAATAAAAATGTGTACACCAAAATGAGAAAACAAAAAAATTAATAAAAGTTTCATGAAAGTATATATAATAAACCACATAATGGAATCAAGTCCTATTTTAGCAATATGATCCTTAAAGCTCCTTGGTGATATGCCTTTTGTTAAAAGATCAATAATCATTGATTCAGTGCTAGTGTGTTCAATGACCAGTTTGTTCTCTTTGACACGTCCCCTAATGGCCAAATATTTAATATTGATGTGCTTACTTCGACTACCACTCTTGTTGTTTTTGGCCAAGAAAACTGCAGCTGAATTGTCACAATTCATTCTCAATGGCTTAGAAATGAAATCTATAATTCTAAGCCCAGATATGAAACTCTTCAACCATATACCATGTGAGGCAGTCTCAAAACAAGAAATGAACTCAGCCTCCATAGTAGAAGTAGCAATCAAAGTCTACTTTGAACTCCTCCAAAATACCACTCCATTGGAAAACATAAACACATATTCAGATGTTGACTTTGGTGAATCAACACAACTAGCGTAGTCCAAATTTGAGTAGCCAACTACCTCGAGATTGTCAGTTCGTCTATACATAAGCATGTAATATTTGGTTCCTTGAAGGTACCTCATCACTTTTTTGGCAGCTCTTTAGTGGTTTATACCTGGATTGTTCTGATATCTTCCCAACATTCTAATAACAAATGCAATGTCAGGTCTTGTACAAACTTGAGCATACGTTAGGCTCCCTACTACAAAAGCATATGGAATATTTTTCATTTGTTTCCTTTTAAGCTCATTTTTTGGGCACTGGTTCAAATTAAACATATCACCCTTCACAATAGGTGCTATACTCGGTGAACAATCTTTCATTCGAAATCTCTCTAAAACCTTATTAATATAGGTTTCTTGGGATAGACCAAAAACGTATTGAGATATGTTCCTATGGATCTTAATACCAATGACATAAGATGCCTCACCCATATCCTTCATATTAAAATGCGTAGAAAGAAATTGTTTCACCTCATATAACAAACCCTTGTCATTAGTGGCAAGAAAAATATCATCCACATATAAAACAAGAAAACAAGTATTACTCCCACTAATATTTTGATATAGGCATTGATCCATGATATTCTCTACAAAATCAAATGAAGAGACGATATCATGGAATTTCAAATACCATTTACAGGAGGCTTGTTTCAATCTATATATGGATTTCTTAAGCTTGCACACCAAACGTTCACCATCACTAGAGGAGAATCCATCCGGTTGTTTCATATAAACCTCTTCCGCTAGATCTCCATTCAGGAACATTA
This sequence comes from Erythroxylum longipes, assembly GCA_027563885.1. Classification (NCBI taxonomy): domain Eukaryota; kingdom Viridiplantae; phylum Streptophyta; class Magnoliopsida; order Malpighiales; family Erythroxylaceae; genus Erythroxylum; species Erythroxylum longipes. Next base: position 572,780 of record JAOQMS010000007.1, read on the forward strand.
TTTTCACATCCATTTGATATAATTACAAATCAAAATGGCAACCAATGCCACAATCACTCAGAAGGAATCCTTTTTAGATATAGGAGAAAAGGTCTTTGTGTAATCGATTCCCCTTTGTTGAGTAAATCCTTTGGCAACAAATCTAGCTTTATATATTTCAATGTTGCCTAATGAGTCCCTTTTTGTTTTAAAGACCCATTTATATCCAATGGCCTTTGCACCATTAGGCAACTCGATAAGATCCCAGACTTTATTAGATGTTATAAAATTCATCTCATCTACCATGACATTGTACCATAATTGAGATTCATTGTAACTCACAGCTTGTGAAAATGTTTTAGGGTCATTTTTGGCTCCAATATTATAATCTGCTTCTTGTAGATAAATAATGTAATCACTAGGTATTGTTGATTTCTTGTATCTAGTGAATCTTCTTAATGTTGTATTAGTGCCCTCCTGAGGAGGAGCTTGTACAACTGGTTGCTCAACAACCTCTGGTGATTGTTGAACAATCAGATCTACTAAATTGTCATCAGCAACTTATGGAACTTCAATGATTGGTTGTTCAACACCCGTTTGACTTTTAGGGATGCTATGAATGATAATCAATCTATTACCTAAAATACGAGTTTGTATTTCACAATGATCCTTCTCAAGAACTAAGTCCCAAGATTGATCACTCGCACTGATCAAGTCATTCTCAAGAAACTTTGCATTTCTTGATTCCACAAACCTAGTACTATGAGATGAACAATAAAATTAGTACCCTTTGGACCTTTCAGCATATCCAATGAAATATCCACTTATAGTCCTTGGATCCAGTTTCTTTTGTTATGGATTATAAACTCTTACTTTAGACAAGCATCCCTAAATGAGTATATGTCGCAAACTCAATTTCCAACGTTTACATAACTCAAATGGTATTTTTGAAACAACCTTGGTTGGAACTCGATTTAATATATATACAATGTCATTTTAAGAGCTTTAGTTCATAAGGATTTAGGAAGCTTAGAGCTGCTAAGCATACTACGCTCCATGTCTAATAATGTTCAGTTTCTTCTTTCTGCTACACCATTTTAGTCACCCAGGCATAATGTATTGAGCTATTATCCTATCCTCCTGAAGAAACTTCGCAAAATAGACCGAGTGCTTATCCATCCTCAGTGTATCTACCATAAAATTCTCCACTTCTAGCTGATCTCATGATCTTAATTTGCTTACCGTATTGTCTCTCTACTTCCATTCTAAATACCTTAAAGGCATTTAATGCTTCGTTCTTCTTATGAAGCAAATAGAGGTACATATATCTTGAGTAATTATCTATAAATGAGATGAAGTATTTCTGACCATACAAGTCCATTTTTGGATTACAAATGTCTGTATGTATGCTCTCTAATATGTCTGAACTCCTCTTGGCACCTTTCTTTGTCATGTTGGTCTGCTTTCCCTTTATTCAGTCCACACAAACATCAAAGTCAATAAAATCCAGAATATTAAGTACTCCATTCACTAATTTTTTAATTCTTTCAAGGGAAATATGTCCTAATCTTTAGTGCCACAATATAGAGGATTGTTCATTCATAACACATCTTTTAACACTAGCATTATTATGGACATGCATTGTATTGTGAAAAACATTTTCTTAAAAATTAATTTTGAAAAGACCATCAATAACCATTCCCAACAAGATCATAACCATGATATAAACCAAATGATGTGTTTAAAAAGTTAAAGGAATATCCCAAAGGTACAAGTCTTGAAAATGAAATCAAATTTCTATAGAAACTTGGAATATAAAATGTCCTTTCCAAATTAAAAACAAAACTAGACTTTAAAACTAATTTGCATGTCCCAATAGCTTCCATATGTGAACGCATCTTGTTGCCTGAATAGATGCACTGTTCATTTCCCACTAGCTTCCTATGGTTTATAGAAAACTCTGCAAGGTATTGGAAATATAGATTGTAGAACTAGAATCAATCCACCAAGTTTTATGACAAACATCAACCATATTAGATTCATCACAAACAAATGTGATTGAAATACCTTTCTTCACAAGCCATGCCTTAAATTTGGCACAATCCTTCTTTATGTTCCCTTTCTTTTTGCAGAAGTGACATTTGGGATTTAAATCCTTTTTGATCTCAATATGGACTAGTATTTTACCCTTTCCGTTTTGTCTGGCTTGCCCTCTATTGCTTCCTTCTGTGGCCATATGTGCACTTTCACCCAATTCCGTTACCAACATCCCTTCCTCTTGAACATACATGGTCAATAGTTCATTGATAGACCATTTATCCTTATGTGTGTTGTAAGAGATTTTAAAGGGTCCATATTGAGGTAGAAGGGAATTAAGTATGTAATGTACAAGGAAAGACTCAGACGTCTCAACCTCAAGAGACTTTAGCTAAGCCGCTATATCCCTCATTTGCATGATGTGCTCACACATACCTCTAATTTTAGCTAAGCCGCTATATCCCTCATTTACATGATGTGCTCACATATACCTCTAACACATGTGAGCTTCATAGATGATAACTTAGTCATTAAGGTGTAGGCTAGGGTCTTATTTGAAGACTTAAATTGTTCATCAATAGCCTTCTGTAGATCCCTAACATGATTACACTCTCCAATAGAACCACGAATACTGGTATGAATTTTGGTCTTTATGTACATCATGCTGAGGCGATTAGATCGCTCCTAACTTTCATAAGCAGCAATGTCAGACTGAGTTCTAGTGTTAGTAGGTGGATGTGGTTCATCTTTCCGGATAGAATAATCAATAACCATCCACCCTAATTGGAGAAAAATCCTCTCTTGCCATATTTTATAGTTATCACCATTCAATTTTAGAATATCACATTGAATATCAGAAAACTTCACAAGTTGAATAATTGCACAAAATTCAAATAAACATGCTTATTTCACTAACTTTTGAAGCAAATAATCATATAGCATGTTTTAACAATTTTAAAACATGTGATCATATTTCAATTGTGAATCATATAACAATTAAAACTGCATGTAGGCTAATCTTTAATTAAAAGATTTAAACATAACCTTTATGATCAAACTATCAAATTATACTCATTTTCTTAATACTTGTGGGTAAATTAAGAAAAAGATAATTTTGCTATTCGATCCTAATTAACTATGCAAATATAATAAATATTCATGTGGGATAAAATTTATTATATTTGAATATGGTTAATTACAATTTGTGTCATTTTACTAGATGTGATCCATATAAACTTAATATACAATTTCTCTTAATCAAAGATGTTGTGGCTAATCTTCAACTAATTAAAATTATATTGATCACATGACACCTCATTTTATTTAAAATATTAATAGTAAAGGTTCCACAGAATCCCTTAAAACTTGCATAAAATAAACATATACATGAATTTAAAATCAAACAATGATTGAAATCATGCAATTCAATAAAGTTGGACTAATTTGTCAAAATGGAAATATTTATTATTTGAAAGTATAAAACTAAAGCTATAAAATTAAAGTTTTCATGATGGGCCCCACGAAACAGTGTTGACTAAAGCTTTCAATGATGCCCCACGAAAATGAGGTTCTACATGCGTTCGTGCAAAAATTTCCAATTATGGGCCCTACGTAATAGAAGGTTGTGAATTGTCAGAAGTTATGCAATGCAAATGCACTACATAATTAAAGCACACACAAGTTAAAGTCTTTAATAGGAGGCACCATGAAAACTAAATCGTTAATTTAGCAAAGAATGAAAGACATAGACTTATTATTCATCGTTTTCAACATCTAGTCGAGTTAACTCAACCTGCATCTAACCCATTTTAAAAATCTGACTATATTTTGACTTCTACGACTTCATTTTTGATGATTCAAAAGTCATTGTAAACATAATTAAATTTCCTTTAGATATACAAGATCAATTTCACAATATATTGACTGTAACAACATCAATATATTCAATAGAAACATCACCCATTCATGTATATAATCATAGAAATTCAATTACAACAAGCCAGAGGTACATAAGTGCTCTGATACCAACTGTTAGACATAAGAATAAACTATATACATGTCTATCTACATGGTTAAAGAAATTGTTAAATTCAACTTATAGTCTAAAGTAGTCTTCAAGGAAATAGACATTAAATTTCATACTACAATCATATCATATGAGTTTAAAGTGATTGATGAAGATCAGTGTATTTATGTCAAAAGATTAAACAATAAATTTGTGATTTTATCATTATATCTAGGTGATATTTGATATTCAATAATGATAATTAGCTTGTAGATCCAATTAAATATTATCTATTAACCATATTTAAGATGAAAGATATGGGTGAGGATATATACATCCTTGATATTACGAGTAGCAAGAATAATTCAGGAATATTATCATCTCTTACACTATACATATATTAAACAAGTACTTGAATGCTTTTGTTAGCAAGATTGTAAACCAGTTAACTTCCATATTGTTAAAGTTGAGCACTTGATTAATAGGTAGTATGCTTAAACACCATAAGCAAAGGAATTGATAGAGAAGATTCCTTATCTAATGTAAATAGTATTCTTCAGTCTATTAAGTTGTGTATGAGACTAGCTATATGTTTTGTTATTAGAATAGTCAGTAAATATTAATTAAATCTCAATCAAGCATATTGGAAAGCATTGAAAATAATAATTGAGTATTTAAAAAGAACCATACATTATAGATTTTATTATGATATATTGTGATAGTCAAGCAACTAAGTGTCATTGCAAAATCAACACATAAATGCCAAGTATAATTATATGTCAAAGCATAATAACTCTAGGAGAAATAAATATGGAGTATATTCCTACAAGAAAAATGATGGCAAATCTTATGACTAAATCGATTGCTAGAGATATATTTTTTATGCATGTTATTTCACTAAGATTGTGTAACATTTAAATTTCATTGCCCATGGATATTTACAATACTTATTATCAATGATGATGTTTAGATTGATATATTAAGCCTACTCCAAATTTGTTTTTGATTAAGAGATTATGTACTCTTAATGGATACATAACTTTAGACATCTCAAAATATGTTGATTATGCGAATTATTAATCAAGTATGAAAATTAGAAACTTAAAGTTTATTGATCCTAATATGTGTGCGTGGAAGATGTTCGGATGATCTTGAAAAACTTATGGTGGATCCCATATAATACATTTTGTGATGATTGAAAAATCGAACCGAATTAGCTGGTTCAACTATAAAAACCTTAAATTGTCAATTTATTGGTTTGGTTTAAATTAATAACCTTTGTTATTAAAAACTGATTGATTTATTAATTAACCGACAATTTTTCATAAGCTAACTGATTTTTATAAATCTAAATTAAACAGTTGGTTTTCATTTGACAGTCTTCTTCTTCAATTAAACTCTAATATCTTAAATAAGTAAAGATAGTTTTCTTTTTCAATTATATTTTAAGTTCTTTAATTTTGTTCAATCTTTATTATATACTAATTTTATGATAGCTTAATAATAGTTTACCTTTAAACCTCTTAATTATCTCCTCATAAGTTAATTTACCATATTTGTTTTTTTTCAAAATATTTTACGTGAACTAACCCAGGGAAGAGGAATTACCAAACCATGAAAATTAAATATATAATAAATATGTTTTATTAGACATATTAACTCTTTTTAAAACGCCAACGCAATAAAGGAGACAATACTTCTAAAAAAATACAAAAATACTGGCGAACAATGTTTACTGTGTAAGAATAAATATATAAATTACATTGAAACAAATAAAGTGGTTAACCAAATTAACTAAAAGTAATAATTAACTACATAGTCGCCACCAATTTCAAAAGGTCTTGTTACGCATGAATCTTCTGTAAATACTATTTGTTACGTACACCTTACGTTATTTAGATCGCAATGGAAATTAATTTTTTATTAAAGTTATCTAGGCTCTAATACAAAAGGAAAGGAAATGGCGAGTAGCATGGCATTGGAAACTGAGGATGTCAGTGAAAACCTCAAGGAGTCGGCCCGTCTGTTAGAGGAACACCAAAGCAGTAAGAAAAAATGATTTCGGTCTCACGGTAGGGATGAAGATAACCCTTTCCCACGGTCCTTTCGTGATACTCTTCTCGAGGGAAACAACATGGAGGAGCACATTCAGCTTGAAGATGAGCATGAGTTAGAGTTGACAGACGAGGACATGATAATCAACAACGAGGGACCTATTCCTTCCATTCAATTTTTTGCAAAGATTCAAGGTCTGTTGGAGAAGCCGTGGAGGAAAGCCATTATTGTGAAGCTATTAGGGCGTCGAATTGGCTACACAACACTTATGTTCCAAACTGCAAACACTATGGAAAACTGTGGGCAATTTTAGATCATTAATCTTGCGAACGATTTTTTCCTGATCAAGTTTGCTAGCGATACCGACCGACAATAAGTTTTAACAGTAGGCCCTTGGACTATCATTGGGCACTATCTTACCATCCAAATCATAGATGCTAATGTTCGATTACTACGAATAAAACTTAAGTATTATCATAAAAGCATCCCTAGGACTAGTGACGGAGTTAGAAATTTAAGATAGGAGGGTCCAAATAAAATATAAATTTTACAAAAATTTTCATATCAAAACTAAATAAAAAATAAAGTTTTATTAAGAATATAAAATAGTTAAAATTACAATGATC
>JAOQMS010000007.1:595126-606704 GCA_027563885.1 Erythroxylum longipes
TTTATTATTCAAATTGATGTGATGCCATGTGGAGTGACTGTAGTGATCGCACGTAGCGCTCCCTTATCATAGGATATATACCGGAATGACCTGCGGGAGTCCCGGTGCGTACCCTACAGTAAGGGGGTGTTACATTTAGGGTGAGAATATGTGCAGCAATGAACAGTAGCTCGAGCATTTAGGGATCTGAAACTTTAAAAATGTTGTGGTTTACAATTAATGCTTTATTATTCAAATTGATGTGATGCCATGTGGAGTGACTATAGTGATCGCACGTAGCGCTCCCTTATCATAGGATATGTACCGGAATGACCTGCGGGCATCCCGGTGCGTATAAATATTTCATTTCACTTTATTGCATGAGTCTTTCCATTCATCAAGAGGCATTAAAGCTTTCAGTTTTAATTTAAAAGCATCTTGATCTTCCAAACAAACTTTAGACAAAATTTTAGGAAGTGTTTAAATCATAATCACATTAAACAAATTGGTTTTAGTGATTTGAATTTGTTAAAATCATTTTTTTTGGGAGATTAGTTGACCTATATGGGTTAATGGTCGACCAATATAGGTTAAATTTATTAAATTTGATATATCTTAATTTTGTTATAATATTGGTTGATGTATTGGTCGAATAATGTGCCATATTGGCTGTCCAATATATCTGCTAGTCAACCAAACTTTCAACAGCGAATGAATCTAGTGCCTGTTGGTTGACCAGTGCTTAACATATAGTCATTATAACAGCTAATTCTTGGATCCAATGGCTAAGAAGGGTTCTAAAACACTATAAATAGGTTTTTCTCATTGATTTATGTATCAAGAAGTTTTTGGATGTATTTTGCACACATTTTAAAGTTTTTCAATCATTTAAGCATTATTGTTTCACATTTATATGAGTGAGCCTCTTCGGTATTATCAGGTGATAAAGTGAGGTATTTTAAGTTGTAAAATTTGGTTGAGAAAATATATTATATTACTTGGAGGTGATCCAAATGGGATTAAGGCTTCTCTTCACTTTAGAAGAAGATTGTAAAAGGGTTCCTCTTTATTGAGAAAGAAAGTATAGAGTTTTTTCTTTTGTCTTGAAAGAAGAATTATGGTGGAATTCCTAAAAAGTTTTTTGCTAAACTACTATAAATTGATTTGCATTCTCTCTTCCCTATCCTCTTTAAATTATTTTTCAATTGTTTGATTAGCTTAGCTAAGCAATTTGGTCATCTGTATTTATATTGATTGTTGTTAATTTAGTACATTTGCTAGAAAATTGTTAATTTTTATAAATACACAATTTACCTCCTCTCCTGATTCTTGGTTACTATTAGAGACTAATAGGTGATATCAGAATGAGTCTATTAGGCTCGTATCTTTAACAAAATCCTATAGCAAAGGTCATAATGGCATATTTAGAAACATAATCATCATTATTTAACCCAAGGGGATAAATAGTTAGTAGACCTCTTTTATTTGATGGTAATGATTATCTTTATTGGAAAACTAAGATGAGATTCTTTTTAATGGTTGAAAGTGTAGACCTATATGAAATAGTTTTAAATGTTCCCTTTATTCCTATGAAAATTGTAGATAACGAAAATGTATCTAAATTAAAGGAAGAATGAGAACCTCAAGACAAGAGAATAGTTTCCTTGGATAGTAGTGTCATCCACATTCTCTTTAGTACATTAGAAAGAAATAAATTCAATAGGGCCTTTATGTGTGAAATGACTCATACAATTTGGTATACTTTAAAAGTTACATATGAGGGAACTAATCAAGTAAAGGAGAGCAAAGTAAGGATGCTAACACATCAATATAAATTGTTTCAAATGAAGCATGACAAAAGCATATCTAGCATATACACTATATTTACGGATATAATTAATACTCTCAAAAGTCTTAGAAAGGCCTATATTGATGTTGAAATGATAAAAAAAATTTCTTAAGTCACTTCTAAAGACGTAAGAAGCAAAAGTGATGTCCATACAAGAAACCAAAACATCAACTCATGAAAACAATGAAGACATTTTCTTAATCACTAGAAATTTCAAAAAGTTCTTAAAGAAGAAATTCTACAAAAGAAAGGACTTCAAGTAAGGTAAAAGTGATTAAAAACATAAATCCTATAATATTATTTGATTTGAATGTGGAAAACTCGACCATCTAAATTTATAATGCCCTTTAATTAAAGATAAGAAGAACTACAAAAGATTTTATAAGAAAGAGAAGAAGGACAACAAGAAAGCACTTAAAGAATAAACTTGGGATGACACAAATGAATCCAAAAATGAGCAATCAAAGAAGAAATAGTTCATATTTTGTTCATAGCTATAGAATATGATGAGGTAACATCCAACCCTAATTATGTGATAGTGATTGTGATTGTGATTTGACGTATGATGAATTACTTAAAAGTTTAGAAATCATAATTAAGAAACATAAGATATTATCTTTACAACATAAGGAAGTTCAAAAATAGTCGGATGCATGTAAGAATGAGAATAAAAAGATATAACATTAAAGCATCAAAAAATGTGACTATTAGGTTATGTTTGGTTGGGGTTTTATAATGGAATGGAATAGAATATTATTCCATCATTTTGGAGGAGGTTTTATAATGGAATGAGATGGAAGAGGAGGGTTTCATATTACATCTCATTCCATTCTAAATAATAAAAATGAAAAACCTCCGATTTGGGGGGTTATTAGGATGGGACGTAAAATGATAAACAACTTTACACTATATTATATTATAAACCCTTCATCCAAACAACATTTCACTATATTACATTATGAACCCTTCCATCCCTCTCAAACAATAATTTTCTAATATTACATCAATTTACGTTTCATTTCATTATAAATCATTCCATTCCATTCTATTTCATTCCATTCCATTAAAAACTTTAAGTCCAAGCAAACACAGCCTAAACACATTGAAAAATGAGGTAAGCTCCCTCAAGTACTCTTTTTCCAAGTTTACTAAAGGGAGGGGAAAACTAAAAAAGATGCTAAGAGCTCAAAAGAATTCTAATGATAGGTAGAATAGGATATAACCATGAAAGTGACAATTCTAAAACCACGTTTGTCAAAGGAAAATGTTTACACAGTGAATAACCACTTCCTAATGTGACAAATGAGGATAAAGCATCCACATCCAAGCATATGCTTGCACATCCGACATCCACTAAGACTAATCCTAAAAGCAAGCATCATGCTTTCATATATGGCTCACAACCTAGGCATAGAGTGTAATAGTATCAAGGGAAGAATAGGCATAAATTTTATGATAACATACAAGCACAGAGTTTAATAGTATCAAGGGAAGAATGTGCATAACTTCTATGATAACATACAAGCCCACTCATACTCTTTTAGGCCTCAAAGAAGCATACGTGAAGCTTACATTCACAGTAGACATTATACATATAATTATGGTAGCTCATTTCACTACCATAGGAAACTGTTCAACATGTTAAATGTTTAAAGGAAGTTTCATCAATATGCATAAACATATAGAAGTATTTTTGCATCATCATCACTTATATAATATATTAGCTTTAAATAGTGATTATGGTAAAGTGAAACTTTTCTTTGATGTTTTATTAGTTCCTTGTTATCACATAACTTGCTAAGTGTTAGATAATTGATGGTTAATGGTTACTCAGTTTTATTTAATGATGATGTATTATTAGATATAAAGAATCATGCCAAGTCATTGTAAATATGTCTATGGCAGAACATAATATGCTCCATCTTGAAATCTATACTTTTAATCATCATGCTCCCATTGCTATTAGGAAAAGAGAGTCCATAGTGTGACATATAAGGTATGGGGACTTAAATGTCAAGGGTTTAAAGTTATTGAGTGAAAAAGAAATGGTACATGGCTACCTAAGATTGATTCAATTAAGTTATGTGAGACCTACATAAGCAAAGAAAGCTTCCATTTTCAAGAGGTAAGTCTTGGATGGCATCTAAAACACTTGAATTAGTTCATGATGACTTATCCAGGCCTATGAGGACTTAATCTTTTAGTGATAATCGCTATTTTTGCTTTTTATAGATATTTTCAATTGTATGAGTTAGGGTAATTTTTAACAGTAATAAATTTTTTTGATAACTTTAAAAAGTTTAAAGCCTATATTGAAAAGCCAAGTGGCACATATATAAAATTACTCTAAACAGATAGAGGTGGTAAGCTTTATCTTATTAATTTTCTTCATTTTGTAAAGAAAATGGTGCTCGTATGGAGTTGATTGTACCTTACACACCTAAGCAAGATGACGTGGTTAAATGAAAGAGTCACATAATTATTAAGATGGCAAGGAGCATGTTAAAAGTCAAGGTCTTTCTAATAAATTATAAATAGAACCAATAGCACTGCAATTTATCTTCTTAATCTTTCCCTAACAAAAGTTGCTCCAAATGAGATTCCTTACAAAGTTTGGAATCTTAAACCTTAGGTAAGCCATTTACTCATTTTTCTTTGGCTATTCTAAAAGTTACAAAAAACTTGACACAAAGTCAACAAATGCATTTTTTATGGATATCTTATACATTCCACTACAAATAGGTTATATAACCTTATAAATTTTAAAGTAATTGTTAGCATAAATGTGGTGGTTAATGAAGAAGCAATGGAATTGGCATAACAATAGAGAGACAGTAGAAACTCAAATTCTAATAAATTTTGAAGCTAGTAATGATATTCTAATAGCTATATCTAATTCCCTTAAGCTATTAACGTAAACAAAAAGCTTATAAAGACTTTACAATAACTCATTTAGTTAGTCTACTTCAGAAAGTTCCTCTGTAGAAACTCATCCAAGAATTTAAAATCATTGTGGGAGATATATGCAAATACTTAATTCTTTTTTTGTGGCTGAACCAAATAGTTTAGAAGAAACAACTAGAAAAACGAGTAGGTTAAAGCAATTATGAAAGAGCTTAATGTACTCAATAGTAATGAGACTTAGGAGTTGGTGGAATTGCCTAAATAAAAAAGTGTTATTGGGGCTATTAGGCTAAAGTGGGTATTCAAAACCAAATACTATATTGATTAAAGTATTTAAAGGGATAAGGTGAGAATGGTAATGAAGGGATATACATAGACAAATGGTGTCGACTATGAAGAGACATTCTCTCTATTTTTTAGGTTTGAGATTGAAGAAACTTTTTTGGATTTTATTGCTCTTAAAATTTTGGTTTTGTATTAATTTAGTGCCAATTTTTCTTCACAAATGGAGATCTCTTAGATGAATTGTATGTCACTCAACCTTCATTATTAGTGGCAAAAAAGAAATGTTTACAAATTAAGAAAAACTCTTTACAAGTTAAAGTAAGCATTGAGAATATGGGATAATAAGATAGATAACCATTTGTGTTCAAATTGGGTTGTGAGAATTTTTTTGAGATTCTAAATTTGACGCGGTCATTTATAACGTATGGGAGAGACGAGCACGTACACGTTATCGAGACTTTGTTAATGCGATACAAAAGACTGGTGTACTACTGCCTTATATTTCTGAGTAAATATGGAGTCGTTGGCAGCAATATTAAACATCACCTGAGGTAATGTCCATTTTAGAGCGTAATTCTACTAGCAGATGTGGAGGAATGGGAGGAGAGAGTCTTCCTGTATATAGTGGAGGATCTATTATTTACCACGAGCAAGTAGAGAGACTTGTATGTATCTACACTTTATATTTATATTCTGATTTTTTACTTTTGTGTATTTCAATTTAATTTGATGTGTAAATTTTGGAATAAAAATATGTGTATTATGGAGAATGATAATGTTATAAATGTCTGGTGCATATATAGTTGTAATGTTTAAGTTACTTTCTTTGTTCAACAGGGGGTAAATATCTTTAAAATATAGGAAATTCTGCCAAAATTTTTATAAATTGTAGTTCACTTATAACATTTTATTCTAATTCAAGAAAAGTCTATGGGCACGAAGCCTACACCCCGTCAGCTCTTTTTGCACACTCACACTAAGAAGCATGACGGTGTGACCTTTGTCAATACCCGATGTAGAGAACTAAATGTATGTGAAATTTATGCTTTAATATTAATGCTTAATAATTATCACTTACTAATATAAACATTGTCTTCTGAAGAACCAAATACAAGAAAGCATTCAACGACAATCTCAGTATTCTGAAGATGTTGATGAGAGTCAAACCTATCTTCATGCAGTGGGTGGTAGGGACCATCGTGGAAGGATATTCAGCTTAGGTTCATTTGTGAACATATGTTATTCACAATCCTCCACATCCAGTACAGCAGTATCTAATAGGTGATCCGCACCCAATAAAGTCCATGAGCTTTAGAGTACAGTACAGACATTGGTAACTTGGTTGCAACAATCGATGGAGTACATAGCTCAGCTCCGTAATAAGGTGAATAAGTTGAAGAGGAGGGGTAGCACCTAATCGCAGCAATCAGAGCATTCGTGATCACCAAATGAATAGCATACTTGTAGTCATTTCATATCAATTATAAATACTTATTATGTACAAAATAATTTTTACTATCAATTAAGATAAATTTTACTTTATATCATCAATCAACTTTCTATTTTAACAAATTAAATGTAGAAACAAATCAAAATATTATCAACAGATAACTCATAACTATATAAATTATGCATCAACCATAAGATCATCAAATAAAATTAAACGTGGGGAAATTAAAAAAACAGTTTTAGTAAATTTATTGACGGAAAAACAAAGTTCATTGGTAAAATGTATTCGATTTATCGACGGGTAACTAATAACTGTCGATAATGTTATCCTTAACTTACTGACGAAATAACCACTTTCGTTAGTATGTTACCAACAGACAAGATTTGTCTGTCAGTAACTTTATCGACTGAAACAATAACCATCAGTATATTCACCAACGGTAACACAAAATGTCCGTCGGTAAATTTGTGATGGACATTCTATGATTTGTCGCAAATTATTACCTACGGTCGTTTCTCTGATGCCTTAGTCCATCGGTAAATTCTGTCTCTAACTTAGCTTACCAACGGAATGTGTAGGTTTTCCGTCGGTAATTTATGTCACTCACTTCATTTTTCTTATACCGATACCATATAAAATCTAAAATTTGTAAGCTAAACACAGAATAAACATAAGCAGTGTTACATTCGTGTTATTATTTCACTATAAAGGTAGTAAAGATCCTTGTAGAACATGAACATAATATGATAATGTGTTCTATCCCCATGTTCCCAAAACATATTCATATAACATTTGTGTCCATTATAACACAAAATTTTATTTTAATTGTAGTTAACATGATTATAATACGAGGCATGTTTAGTTTGTAATTGTTTTCAACTTTTTCTAATTCTTTAAGTGTTAATTAAATGAATAAACATGGACCAATGTTGTCTCTATGTAACCACTATTTTTATTAAATAATGACCTATACACATCACATGTTCGCCCATTTAACCAACGTACCCCTTGTAGTTACTGTGTTAGTCCCATTTCCCTAAACATTAAACTATTTTTCACCTATGACACCAATACAACATTTAACATGTCACTATGTAGGTCTTATGTTTAATTGTAATTTAAATTTGTAGACAATGCTCATAATGAACATTCAACATCAAATTTAGAGGCTTATTTATTATTATCTAAGAATACCAATTCTTGTATCATAGTGCTTTTGGTGAAATTCAAGCATTTTCTTATGTGTTTTCATCCTTAATTATGTTGAATTCAAAATATGTTCCTCTACCTAGAATTTTCTTTTCGTATACTTCTCATTGTGGATTAAATGGGCAAGAATTTTTAACTTATGTGAGTTGTAAAGGGCTGTTTAATGACATGTCATGTTATTGCTCCTTGTTTGTTTAGATTGGTTTGCCATTTTTAAATCTAATTTTTTTTATGTTTAGATGATAATTGGTTAAAGTTAGGGTTTAAAGATTAATTGCTATAGGATGTTGGATGAATTCATGAGTAAACTGTTGAAAATTAGTAGTTCATGAGTTAATTAGGACCTGATTTCATATCGGTATGTTTTAACTTCAATGTTTGTTGAATTGTGAATTGAAATACACTTAATGTTAGATGCTACAATGGACTCACCTTACACTTACTTTTTTTTTTTACAAATGAGAAAACGTTTTTATTATAATTTTTGGTTAATTTTTCCTCTTCAAGTTGATTATGACATATGATGAGATGTACAGTAGCTATGGTACAATATAGGTGGAGCAAAGAGAAACCCGCTATAGAAGTAGATAGATGTGGATTCCACCTTATAAGAGGTTGCTAATATAGATATAAAGACCTAGCAAACACCTACAAAAGATATTCAAACCAATATGCCACGTATGGAATAGCTTGATCATTTTCTCTTCCATTTCACAATTAAGTTTCAATTGAAGCGATACTTAACTCTTGAAATAAAAAAACTTAAGGGATTGTGATATATAGATTAGGGAGTCTTAAGACAGGTGAATTTGGAGACGAGGATATAAACGATAATTGCTTTTAATAGTTGGTTGGAAGTCTTCGATATTTGAGATCTAGTGTATTGAAATAATCCTACAGTTTATATGCACATTCTAGGTGGATAAATTACTTACGATGATGAGTCAATGATACGATTTCAACTAGAGGGCATCAAAGATCATTTCATCTATAATCAATTTAGCATCCACATGGGGTACTATATAAAATAACACGTGCATAGTACGCATATTGACTAGATCAAAGTTGAATGGACTTTCCTATTACCCATTCATTGATGTATAAGGATGTGGTGGCCATGGTGAAACCTTATTCTCCAATAAGGTCTTAGGCTTCTAGATTCATTTCCTTATCATAAGGCATATACATAAGTTTCTCCTATATTTTTTATTTATATAATATAAGGACATTAATGCAATGACTAATCGGGACTTATTCCTCCTCCATTGCATGAGAAAGTGAGTGTGATGCCATTTGAGGCACACATTCATTTAGCTCAAAAGAGCCTACTTTCATCGATTAAACTTTGATATAATCAAAGATAGGTTAATTATAACCAAATTGGTGACGAGATTAGGAGTGTTATAGGCTAAGAGATTTTACGGATGTTTTCACTCCTCTCCCAATCAATTCAAACATTTTAAGGGTTATAAGTATAATTAAGCTAAAAATAGAAGCACATGGATAGTATTTTGCATTGATCAGAACATCGGTAAGAGTATTGGAGGACATGTTCATACACAGAGATTAAAATGAGGATAAGGAGTGGGAGATATCACCTATGCCACCTTCGTCTCCAAACACTTCAATAGCGCATCTACCCCCCACTACAACATATATTGAGAAGTTGGTACAAAATTTAGGTGTAGGGATATCAATGCCACCAGTTTGCCCATCATAAATTACAACCCCAAAGCCAAAGTTAGAGATCAAGGAAAATGGAGAGATTAAGCCAGTAGTTATGGAGCCAAAGCCAAAGGCCGAGTCCATTGATCTAACATCAAAACTCCACTAGCCCAAAACTAATGTTTTTTACTGTTATTTTATTTTATTTTGTTTTTAATTTATGTGATATCATGATTGTTTAAGACAAAAGTTTAATAAAAAATGATTATTGAAGGAATTCAACAAATCTTGTAATGTTCATCTATATAGTATCAGAGAAGTTATAATTCTCCTATTTTACTTTTACTTCATTCGTTTTTATTTTTATTTTTATTGTTCTTGTATATTATGTACACTAAATACCATGTAAAACTTAATAGTGAATGAGGGAATCAAGTATTTACGCATATCAATTTTGTTATAAAGTTTGTTTAATATAGAACAATTCTTGAAAATCTTTAACTTTAAAAGAATATTTGTCAAGATAATTCATTATAAATTTGATTCTTATTATGATTTGATTTATGTAGGCAGTTCGTTAAAAGTTTTAGTAATTAAGTTAGTTTTAGTTTACTTCATAAATTTTGAGAACGAATTTTTTATTTCCACTATCATTTTTTTATATAAGTTGTACATACAATTGAGTTATCTTTTTATATAAGTTGTATATACAGGTGAGTTAAATGTAAATTTTTAATCATTTAGATTAGCCTACATTAATAAAAGAAGAAAAAAAAGTGTGAATAAGTCAATACATAATACCCTCACCTGCTTCATATCAAGTAAATAGGTTGAAGTTAAAGAATTGTGTTAATAGTCATTTAAAATGATAATTTAATTGAGTCATCAAGAGTATTTATAATAATGTATTTACTCTTACACTAAAAAGTTATTTTTAATGTTAAAGTTATTATTCAATAAGGATTATAAAAAACGTCTCAAAATTGAATCATCTCTCTTATTTGTATAATTTGGGATGCTTGTTTCAAAATGAGCCAATTGGCAAGAGTTACGATTACTTTTTTTTTAATATAAGAAAAGGCAATAGAGCTGAAAGGAACATATATGAGTAATGAGAGAAATTGACAGATAAGAGATAGTTTAACAAGTATAGAGGGGGACAATTAAAGATACTCGCTGGTTTGTTTCTTTTTGGTGCTTGGCGTGGCCCAACTTTCTCTGCAGATCTTCTTTAGGATTTTTGTTCGAAACAAGAGTTAGGCGAGCAAAGGGGAGTAGTTGGACCGACTAACTTTCAAACTTCAATGACAACAAAACAACGCTCCTTCCTACTCCCGTTCTCTCGCCCATCCAAGTCCTCATATTTACGTGTTTGACATTATCGTATAGAATTTATCTAATGTTAAGTATTCAATTGTCGTGATTTGTAAATTACTGCATCAATTTGTAGGTTTATTAAGTGTGCATAAAAAAAAAAAGACTACATTTCCTCCACTTCCAAAACAAAAGATGTCGCATGCACGTGTAAAACACATCTAACATATCATATTAATTTATAGTGATACACATGATATTGTAATGTGCTATCATTACTTTGAGTCAAGTTTCTAATAATAAATGTGATAGTGTGAGAATCATAATGTCACGTACACAATTAATATATAATCTTACTTTAGTTTAAATGACTTAATTATGAAATTAGTAACAATAAAAGGACTTAACCAACAATATACATCAAAAATACATAAAATAGAAAATTAATATTATATTGATGAGTGTAAATTATATTTAAACTGAATATAAACTCATAAATGTTAGTAAATACATATGTATTATAAATATGAAATTAATATTTTTGATATTTTATTCAAATACTTAAGGTCTGTTTGGTTAGATATTAATTAATGTAACAGAACAGAATGGAGTGGAACGGTTTATAATGGAATGGAATGTAATATAGTGAAAAGTTGTTTGAGAAAGATGAAATGGTTCATAATGTAACGTAGTGAAATATTGTTTGGAAGATGAATTGAATGGAATGTAATGTATAATAAATGACTATTATACCTTTGATATTAAAATGGTTGTTACAAGAGGTTTAATGCTATGATTTTAAAACAGAAATCATGTCCAATAAAAAAATCACACACAACCGTTACAAATAATTTTTATATATTTTCTATTTTAAAATAATAAAATTTTAATAAAAGTTTTATTATTTTATTATTAATTATATA
>JAOQMS010000007.1:611577-631798 GCA_027563885.1 Erythroxylum longipes
GATGTGCAGAGTGATTTCTTAGCTCAGGGTATGTAAAAAGCTTTTATAAGTTTTGAAGAAACAACATTTAGAAACTTTTTTTTTTGTTGTTTTTGGTGTTTTGGGAGTTGCGCAGTTTATCCTGTTTTTTTTTTTCACCACTTTAAAAAGTCACAAAGTGTATTGTAGCTTAATTGCTTCTGAGATAAGAATTGTTGTTATATTTTTGTAGGTTTTGGATCCCTTGGATTGATGACCTCTGTACTGGTATGTCTCAGATAAACGCTTTGTTTATATCTCATGCTGTTTAGTCATTAGGATACGCTGTGTATTGCCTAACTTGAAAGATCATACTTATAATTGCAGTGTTATTTGAATTGCATTTTCTTTCTTTTGTTTTATTTGTCTAACATCATTCAATTGTTCTACATACTTGGTGATCCTAAATGGGAACAACTAAGCTTCCCACTTTTGCACATGGATATCTAGAAATTTTTTTAATTTTTTTTCCCCAGAACAATCGGACAGTCAGCCTTTTTACATATGTGCATCAAGTTGCAAACATGTCTGAACTTTTCTCTAGGCATTTGGATGATCATTATTTGGTCTCTTATCCCTTAAGTCTGGTATGCTTTTAGGTGTGTCCGGATGGAAAGACTATAGAAGCTGAAGCAGCTCATGGTACAGTCACTCGGCATTACAGGGTCCATCAGAAAGGTGGTGAGACCAGCACTAACAGCATAGCTTCTATCTTTGCTTGGTCTCGTGGACTTGCACACAGGTAATTGTTCTTCTTTTAGTCTGTACTTATGGATCCTCCAAATTTCAAATACTGTTTGCACTTTGGGAGTTGGATAGAATGATAATGTTGCGTTCTCATTGGCAGGGCTAAGTTGGATGACGATGCTAGACTATTGGATTTCACTGAGAAACTAGAAGCAGCTTGTGTTGGAGTAGTAGAGTCTGGCAAGATGACCAAGGATCTTGCTCTGATTATACATGGATCTAAGTGAGTATTTATTAAACTTTTACAGTGTGTATTACATGTGATCTCGTGATCATAATGTGCTTCGAATCTCTGATGTAGGCTTACCAGAGACCAGTATCTCAACACTGAAGAGTTCATAGATGCTGTGGCTGAGGAGCTAAAAACAAGACTTGCTATCAAAGCGTAAAAGTGTGCAAGTTCTCAAAAACTTTGCATGGAACTAGATTGGTATTGATGCTGCAAACTCTTTTGACGTTTAGGAACTGAAATTGTTACATAAATGTTACAATTTTATTCCTCATAACTGGTTAGAAGAATAGAGATTCCATCAGAAATTGAGCTTCCATAATATTGTGTAACATGAATTTGATGTTTTACTTTTAAAGGTTTATATTTGTTGAATCTTTCATTGTTGAAACTTGTTATTTCTTTAACATGTTCGCTTAACACTTGGAATTGTTGAAACTTGACTGAAGGTTATATCTGACTTTTATTGTCTCAGGCAAAGAGGAGTAAGGAAAGCTTGAAATGGTGATTTGAGCATTTTTATTGCAAGGAAATAAAGGAGAGCAGAAGAGGAAAGAAGGGGAAGGGGGTTGTGAAAGCTTAGGTTCTGTTACATTTTGCTTTAACACACTCCTCTCTTTCAGTTGTGTTTCTCTTGGTTGTAATTTTTACTCTGCACGATAAGATTAGTTACTGGTTTTTACATTCTGGCGATTATGGGTTTTACCTTAATTGCTCTTCATATCATCTTTCCCATTTGTTCCAATAATGGGGTTTGCTTAGCTAAAGCCCATTAACTAAATTCAATGACATGGTGGAAGAAGACAAACATCTATTTAAGTGAATCGAGAATCAACTTTCAGGTTCCTTGCATTGGGCCTGCTGGTTGAGTAGGGGTTGCAAGCCTTTTGGTTTTTGGTCGGAATCCATATTACGATAGACTTGTACGCATCATTTCCCGAGTGCGGCAAGCGTTTAAGAAGATTCCTTGTTAGCTGCTTTAGTATTAAGCGACGATCACGGTATATTGTTTAGACGTCTTACTGATGGATGCTTTTACTAATACTCTGTCGTGAGTTTTACTCGTCACGTATATTAAAAATCGAAGCATTCAAGAATCTTATGTTTTAATTATCTATAAAAAATGCTTATGGGAATTATTAGGAGATAAATGACCATTAAGATACACCGGAGAAAGTACTCAATGAACATGGGTCCATTAACATTCCTCCTAATGCTTTTTAAGCACTAAGAGTAGGAAGGAAGGCATGATAAACCGAAGAATGATGAAAGCTACATCCTATAAGTGGACAAAACTTATTGCAATTTACAATCCAATCCGCTGCGCACCAATTACGGTAAGCCAAGATCAGATGATTGCGGCTCAAATTCACGCTTGACAGGAAAGGAAAGGTCTCATTTTCACACTTATTGTGGGTCTCACCAAAATCCCGTCTTTCACTTTGAACGTTCCCTCTCTTTCTAAAGATAATTCTAATCGATTCATCGTACGTCACCACTTGTATAGTTCCCTTCCATTTTTGTAATGTGAATGGAAAGGAAGATGCTGTTTTACGTAAGATATAATTTTCTTTATGTCACTCTCAATCTCCTTCAACTCTTAAATCTGACATTAACATCAATAT
Organism: Erythroxylum longipes; assembly: GCA_027563885.1. NCBI lineage: Eukaryota > Viridiplantae > Streptophyta > Magnoliopsida > Malpighiales > Erythroxylaceae > Erythroxylum > Erythroxylum longipes. The sequence goes on from JAOQMS010000007.1 coordinate 614,197, forward strand.
CCCAGCATATAACTACGGGTTGCTCGTCCTTCAAATTGAAGTACATCGCAAATTTTGGCAAGTACAACAATGCCACATGCTTAAAGCTCACACTTTTTTGAAGAAAATTTTGACTTCACTCTTAATTTTTATAAAGAGTAAAATAGAAAAAAATTTAATTATTGTTAATAAAAGAGACTCTTAATATTTAATATCGTTTTAAGTTTTATCGAAAGTGCTGTTTTAATTTTCAAATTTAGCGTTAAATTTTTTATTCTTTCAACGAGTTTTAACTTTAACTTTATATGTTAATTAAGTTGTAATTCTTACTCTCTAGCTTTTTTTTTTATAAAAAATTCAACAGCTTATGAATTTAAGAAACTTCAATTCAAGAATTGACGACAAAATTTTTTTAGAGCTCTAACTTTTAAGTGATAATTCAAAGGTAATTTTTTTATTTTTCCTTTGTATTTCAACTTACTAAATATTTGAATTTATTACAATTAATTTGTCTTCTCTAACAATATTTGCTTATACATATGACGTTTGACAATGTTTCTGTGGATATGATTATATCTTTTATTCACCAAATCCAAATCATATTAGCTTTCTTTTTTTTTTTTCTTTACATACTATTGTCATTTGCCTTATTTTTAGCTATTCTCTAAATCTTATTATTAAGAATTAATGCAACCCTTAAGATGCTCTAATTGTGTAGCAAGGAGGGGCTTAAGGCAACCTCTTTGCTATGTACTACGATAGTTTCTCTGATTTCCATTAGACATCGTTGATTATTTTTGCTTTCTCTTTAGATTTTAATTATTCAATCACAGTGCTTAATTATAATTATTATTAGAGAGATTTATTTTAACTTCGACAATGTAAATTAGGGAGCTTTGTCCTTATTCACAAATCACTATTAGGAAATTATTTCAACAAAAAAATCAAAGTTTTGTAGAAAAAATATTGCTTAATTTAAGATTAATTATAAATTATGAACCTCTTATTAATTAAGTTTTATAATGAATAAATTATCATTGGATATTAAATCTTATTCATAAGTTTTATATAGATATTAAATTTTAATAACAAAAATAATCCTTTAAATTTTACATATTTGTATATTGCTAATTTATTGGGGCCCTTCTTTTTGCTTTGCATAGAACCTATAAAACGTTAGGAACGACCCTAACTACATGCCAATTGAGACATTGTAGAATAGGCTAAACTTCCTTCCTTTTGCCACAGTTCGCTAAAGGGTTGGGTCAATCAAAATTACGAACAAGATCCAAGAATACCGTTTGTGGGAAACTTAAGCGAAAAATCAAAGACAACTACTTAGTTGAGCCTCCATAAATGTGGATGCATGGAGATCCCAATGCTATAAACTTGGATGCCATGAGAACATCTCAAGGTGAAGCCCATTTTGATCATCCCAATCTACTATAAAAATATTGGCAAGTTTACACAAACATGTCTACATTTTAACAAAATTAATAAGTGGAAAAGATGTACACACCTAAGAAGAGCATATAGTAAACCATCAAACTGTTGATTTGTTGGGCAAAAGGATGACATGCCTTTTGCCCTCAAACACATCTCAAGAAGATCAAGGAGACTTCAATTCTAGTAACGCCTTTATTGTCGCCATCATACACAAATCACTCCTGCTAAAATTGAAACTCTCAGTGATTTAATCGATCTAACAAATCATATGATACATTTGTTAGTTTATACCTTATAACCAATTTGTTGATTGTATTTTAGTAACATAATTATTTAAAGACGTTCTTTATCTTTTATATATCTATATATATATATGATAAAATTTATGAAATTAATATATATTGCAAATGAAATTATGATGACATTATAATTATGAGATTCATATTTCTTTATACCTAAATTATCCTCAGTCATTATAATTATGACACTTATCGTATAAACTTCCCTACAATAGTTGTAGAGTTCTCTCAACTTGTTTAATGGATACTGATAGAAGCTGAACACATGTACGACTATAGTGATTGAGATAAGTTAATTTTAGAATTGATTGAAGGGAAACAGTAAAAAAATGATCAATTATCAAAATATAATGTGAATTATGATTTATGCTTTATTATATTTTTTGTGTTAATCATGTATTCATATGACACAGAAGAATGGTGTATTAAGGACAACCAGTCTCTACAATCTGCCTATGTTTTCTTTCTAACACACCCATTTTATTTAGGGTTTTAGGATTGCCATTTTATTCTGGCCATTATGCAGCAGTTCCTTCGTATATATATCCTTAATCACAAAATGGTTAGGGAAAAATTCAATGGACACATTATTGGCTTTGGTAAAAGAATAAACAAAAAGTTATTGCAAGACTGTGGAACATATAAAATATCACGCAAGTGAAAAGCACAATTGCAAGACTGACAATAAGAGAGCTAACATTAAAGATTGGGATTGTTTTCCTATTGCTAATTTGGGCATCATTAGGGATTTGATACTCATGATGTGATATAAGATTGTTAATATTAGGTGTAAGATAATGTGTTGCCCTAGTATCCATAATCCATTCATGTTTCTGTAAGGGGTTAGCCATAGCCAAATTGTCATGCAACCTAACGGTATGTGACTATTATTGATTAAACCTTGGAGTTGGACATAGTCTGGCTAAATGACTATGATCACCACAAATATGACAGATTTAGGTTGAGAAATCAGCTGACGATCTTTGTTTCACTAGTAGCTCCTTGATGAGAATATTGTGTAAGTGGACCACCATTAAAATGAGTTGAATCGGTATTTCATTCTTACCAATGATTTTGACCACCTTGACCTCCAGTTGTAGAATTTACCATCAAAATTATAATAAAAAGATGGTTGATTATTAGCATAATGGTTTGTTGGTTGCATAACTTCCTTTGGTAATAAATCATTCGACAATTTTTTTTTTTCACCTAATAACAACCCAAATTAATCATCATAACAAAAATGATCAGTTCTTATTCTAAACCATGAAGAAAAAGGTGACAATTTGCTAAGGTCTTTAACTATTATTTGTACAAGATCATCTTTAAGTAGTAAAGTTGCAAGTTGATCAAACATTCTCTTAACTCGTTGCATATATTATGTAACAATCTCATTGTTCTCTCTTTCCAAACGATAAAATTTGATTTAATAGTTCGAACTTGAACTCTGAACCTGATGCATATATGGTTGAAAACTTTTCCCAAGCCTGTTTGGCCATTGTTGCACCTATAATTTATGGTACAAATTATAGCTCCTTCGTTAGCTATATATGGTTGATGTTTGAAGATGGTTGAAGCTGGACAAATGTTGGCCATCAAAATTTGGGTGATGACTAATCGTACGTTTTGGTGGGACAAAGGAATGATAGATAAATTTTAAAACTAGATGAACAATAAAAACTGCTGGTGGCTATTGGAATAAAAAGCTAGTGGGAGGCAATCTTTTTCGATACATAAATATATAATGATGATAAAGCTTTGGCAAATAAAAGATGAGAAGTCAAGCAAAATCTTAACTCCTACGGAGGAAGAGGGGAAAATGAATCTGATACCATAATAGAACAAGGATAACTTTTGGCTTAGCTTTGTATTAATGTTAAACATATAAGATGTGATTAACGAATTAAATTTAAGCTGTACATGATAAGGATAAAAAAACATAACAAGTTAATAAATTTGAGGATTAACTTTATTATAACAAAGTTAATAAACTTGAGGATTAGCCTTATCACTAGTAATCTTAGTAGTTGGATCAAAAGACATCAAATAAAAAAAACATATCATAAGTCCAAATGACAACTTAGAAGATAAAATAATTCATTTGCATATAAAAAAACACTAACGATAAGAAAATATGTGGATACATATATACTTAGATGTATCTAACAGTCAAGAGTCACCTATCTTTCTTAGTGCCATAGGACTTCTCTAGATTTTCGAAGAATGACTCTTCAACTCACATTTGGTCTTTGTGCTTGCGCTACGGTTAGAAAATTCGTTCGTTGCCTAACTCAATCTTTATATATTTCTGAAAAAACATACAATCAGTGCTTGGGTGTTTTGCTTGTACATGTATTTGTATGATTTTGACCACAATTTCCTGCCAACAGAAGGAGATTGTAGGCATGATCAAATAAAAGTAAAAAGAGAGACGGCAAATAGTCCCTCTTCGCATTAGTAAGTTATTAACTTATAAAGACTCAAGGGCTTGATTCATCACGTCTATGGAAATTAAGAATTATCTATAATAATTAATTTATACTGCTCTCTTTCTATATGATCGAATACAAGGGTTTCAAGATCTCTCATATATATTTTTTTAATTTCAATAACTAATTAACTAGTGGGAACTACTGGAGTCTAGATATTCTATAAGTTTGACTTCTTTAGGATAGCGATCAAATCACAGATACAAGGGTAACAAAGCATGTGCCCTACAATTCATGTACCCATGTGGTTGAACTGGAAACACTTATGAAATTTGCATTTTATTAAAAATACCAGAGATTTGTAGTATGGAGGAAATTGGGCACATGCATCTATAAATTTGATAAAGACTCCCAGTTCCCAATCCCAACCAACCTAGTTGATTTTACCAAATAATGGAAATATTTTTTTTAATATATTCTAATTTCTATTGTTTCATTTTAATGTGGAAGCTAGTATTTTCATGTCGGGTGAAGATATTTTTGTTTTCTCATAACGAATATAATTGCTTGGTACATAGAAGACAAGAAGAAGCCTTATGGTTTAGTCGACCCAATGTATATACATGCCAAAAGAGAATAAACATAAATATGAAGTCTAGCCGCGTTATAAGGAAGTATGTGTGTCCCTTCCTTCCGCGTCAAAATGATGCAACCAGGAATTGGATACACGGCACAACACGGCTCTCCCCTTTTGAAACTTTCTTGAATACAGTCATACGCATAATACAAGTTGCTTGCGCTGCAGCCAACCGTCAACTTACACTTCTCCCTCTTTCTTTGACTTTTACTTTAAAATTAAGTTTCCTCCATTTAGTTATAGTGTATTCCCTATTTAAGAATCTAAGGCCGGTATGTGATCACCTACACACTCAGCTGAAGCTTCCAAGTCCCACCCCTATCAACAGAGCTAGAACAGTGGTCTTTTCCCTTTCTCTTTATCATCTTCATCATCATCATCTGTATCTCCTTTCTCATCAATCGATCACCAAGATGGTACTCTCCAAGACAGCATCCCAATCCGATGTCTCGGTGCACTCTACGTTTGCTTCCAGATATGTCCGAACCTCACTTCCCAGGTTCCAGATGCCAGAGAACTCCATTCCCAAGGAGGCAGCATTCCAGATCATCAACGACGAGCTCATGTTGGATGGAAATCCTAGGCTTAACCTGGCTTCCTTTGTCACCACTTGGATGGAACCTGAGTGCGATAAGCTCATCATGGCCGGTATCAACAAAAACTATGTGGACATGGACGAGTATCCTGTCACCACTGAGTTACAGGTATGGTATTGTCTATCCAATTATTTATAATCAATCCACCTTCCTTTGTGTTTGCCTTCTTTTTCCGCTCTAGATCAACTGCGAAATGAACTAATTTGTTGTTTATACCAAATGAATTCAGTTTCAAAGTAGATCTTGTAATAAGCCATAACATCTCCGGTAAACTATTCACCAATAATGTAGCCATCCTAGTAGTCAAGTCATTCGTAGATTCGGTCTTCGATCTTGAATTTTGCTCGCAACAAGACATCGTCACACTTACCTGCTTCTATTTCACTTCAGAAGAAAAAACAAAGTTATTAAGTTTCAACCTGTGCTTTTATTTCGTAAATTGATTGGACCCACATAAAAATTATTATTAGTATTATTATATATTTATGTTGCCAGATTGGAGAGGACCTGTTCACATGTAGAATGAAATGCCTTGATCGGAACACTTGTTTAACAAGGGATGATAAAAATATCAACACGACTGTAGCTAAGTGCATAAAAATAAGGATGAGGCATCATTTTAGCCGTCCATTATACTTTTGGCTGGTTCAATAACTTCAACCAACCTTCTGCCTGGGGCAGTGAAGATGTGGGGTAGGGCACATACATTATACATACCTAATGTGGAGGTCCATGATGAAGAAAGTATAAACAAATTATAACCGAGACAACACTAATGGGAATTAAGTAGGTATAATTAGATAGTTTTAATCCCTTAATCAAGTTTAATTAGATAGTGATGAAGTTTGAATGGTTCCAGGGCCTAAGTGTGAAGATATTGAGAGTGTGGATGAATTGAAGATATCAATAATTGGATGAACGGTTCAAGATCGTGAGGTTTTCTTGATACCGACATCAACGACAAAACCTGCTCCTTCCTTGTCTTTATATTTATAACTAAGAAAAACTCTAGTTTGCATTCCGAGCAGAGAAAAGTAAACAGGAAGACCTTCACCTTAATTGGAAAAAGTCAGTTAGTTGCTCCTTCCTTGTCTTTATACTATGAAAACTCTAGTTTACAGTCCAAGCAATGAAAAGTAAACCGGAAGACCTTCAACAAAGCAGGGGTGTTGGGGACCGTGGGGTGGGCTTGTGGTGATTATATATATGTATAAATAATCATAATAGCTGTCTTTCCGTTTTTTTCATTAAATTAATATTGTGGAACAATACGCATATTAAGACTTTCTTGCTTTTACCTGGGCTTCACACTTTAATGCCTTATCTTCAGCCAACCATAAAGACTTTAAAAAGTTGTTATCATTACATTACTCTCTTTTCCCACTGTAACTTATCATCTTCAACTTTTATCAGATTATCACTTACATGATGGCATGTTTTATTGCAGTCAGATCAACTTTTTCTTGATGTATGAATGTATACATATCGTAAATTATTCATAAATTAGTTCCCAAATCATTTACATACAACCGTGAATTAAAAGAGACCGTATCATCCTATTCAAGATATATGGACACAGTAGTTTGATTGCATCTTCCTATTATGGAACAATGATCTATAGATTGAACATCAAGTCGTTTCTTCTCCTATAAAGCCCCAAATTGGGCAACTTTTAATTACTAGTCCCCATATAGCTGGGACATCTACACTTGTGCATCATGATTCTATTATATATAAATTGCTCAAACTATACTTGAAATCATAATAAAAACGTTGAATCCACAGGAATTAGCTTAAACCTTGATACCTCTACTGATTCTGATTCTGTTATGAAAATAATTGGACAGAACCGATGTGTAAACATGATAGCTCGATTGTTTAATGCACCACTTGGAGACTCGGAGGCTGCCGTTGGAGTGGGTACAGTGGGATCTTCTGAAGCAATAATGCTTGCTGGTTTGGCATTCAAGAGAAAATGGCAAAATAAAAGAAAAGCAGAGGGCAAGCCCTATGATAAGCCCAATATTGTCACTGGAGCCAATGTGCAGGTACAGAAACATTCACTTTCGACATGTTTGCAGTTCAAAGAACCCCCATATGTATATAAATCATATATTTGCATGGTTATGTATCAATTTCCAGGTATGTTGGGAGAAATTTGCAAGGTACTTTGAGGTTGAATTGAAGGAGGTGAAGCTAAGAGATGGGTATTATGTGATGGACCCTGTGAAAGCAGTGGATATGGTTGATGAGAACACAATCTGTGTTGCTGCCATTCTTGGCTCCACTCTCAATGGAGAATTTGAAGATGTGAAGCTTTTGAATGACCTCTTGACTGAGAAGAACAAGCAGACAGGGTACTGTCTTTCTCTTCCTATGTTCACTCAAAACTTATTTGTCTTTGTTATTGAATATTTTTTCCTTGTTCAACAACTGCAAGCCATCTATAAGTCCAAATTCTGCATGCCACTAATTTTATCTCAATTCTTAGATGGGATACTCCAATCCATGTGGACGCGGCAAGTGGAGGCTTCATTGCACCTTTTCTGGAACCAGAACTTGAGTGGGATTTCAGACTACCGTTGGTCAAGAGTATAAACGTCAGTGGGCACAAGTATGGACTAGTCTATGCTGGCATTGGGTGGGTCATTTGGAGGAACAAAGACCACTTGCCTGAAGAACTCATCTTCCATATCAATTATCTTGGAGCCGATCAGCCCACATTCACCCTTAATTTCTCCAAAGGTACAACCATCAGAGCAGAAGTCCTGAGCGAAAAAGCTAAAGAATTATACAGTGTAATAATATTCAAATTTTCTGTTGCAGGTTCTAGCCAAGTTATTGCTCAATACTACCAACTCATTCGCTTAGGCTTTGAGGTTAGTCTTTTACTAATCGGACATATATATATAATATTAACATATATCCGGTGAAAGTTTTTATCACGGAATAGTAGTGACTGAGGCTTAGAATTGATATTTAACTTTTAGGGATACAAGAACGTGATGGAGAACTGCAGAGACAACATGAAGGTGCTCAAAGAAGGTTTGGAGAAGACAGGCAGGTTTAATATTGTCTCGAAGGACATCGGAGTACCTCTGGTGGCATTTTCTTTGAAGGACAACGGTTGCCATGACGAGTTCGAGATTTCTGACATGTTAAGGCGCTTTGGTTGGATTGTTCCTGCATATACCATGCCTCCTGATGCCCAACATGTCACTGTCCTTAGGGTGGTCATCAGAGAAGATTTCTCTCGAACCCTCGCAGAGCGACTTGTCCTTGACATTCAAAGGGTTTTGCATGAACTTGACACATTGCCTTCCAAAGTCAATGCTAAGTTGGCTGTCGCTGAAGAAGTCCAAAAGAAGAATGTGAACAGGAAGACTGTTTTAGAGACACAGAGGGAGATTGCTGCAATTTGGAAGAAATTCGTGATGGACAGGAAGAAAACGAATGGTGTTTGTTAAGATTTGATGAACAAGATCATGTCCTCAGTCCTCACTCGTTGTGTGTATCTATTGACGAGTTTATTACCATATATATGCCGTATCTCTTCGCGTTGGTTTACATATTTGTACCCTAATGAACTAATGAGTGTATTTTCAGCACGTTTGTACGAGCTAAGTGGTAATTTATGGTACTTAAAGCTTTGATTTTCCTTTTTGTCTTCCATTTCAATATAATAAATTCACTTTTTTCCGTAACTTTCAAATAGTCCCTCCATTTGTACATGCATTTTAATAAATTGTGTATCACTCAATAAATAAAAGCATTATATAAGACGATGTTCTCGGATTTCTTTCCTCCTATAACTTATACATGCAAGATCCAAAAGCAATAGTAAGGACTGTCTAACATCACTATTGCAATCTCTCTAGACTCTCTCTCTCTCACACAAATCATGAACAAGCCCATTGCTTGGTTGATCGGAATCCGGTCCCTCCGGACATGGAAACTGATGAACAAAGCCACCAGCCGAACATCGAACCTAATCCAGCTACCATGAAAGTGAAAAACAAGGACCATAACGACAAGACTGCTTCAAGTTCTATTCCACATCAACCAGAGACTCAATCTTAAATGTCAGTACCATTATCTTTTAAAGATAAACTCGTACAAGGCCATGAAGGTGCTTCATCATAAACAAAAGGATTGCATTCAATTCCAATTACTCTACAGCAAGGGGATGTGCAACATGAGCTTATTGATGGGGTAGCGGTAATTACTTTTTCAGATGAAGTACACAGGAAAATCTCAAATAATTTAGGCTTCAGTCTAATTCTTAAGCCCCTTGGTCGCTACATCAATTACAAAACGTTGTATCAAAGGCTCATGGCCTTATGGAAACCACAGGGGAATATACACCTTATGGACCTCGCAGATGGCTACTTTCTTCTTAAGTTAGAAGGAGAAGAGGATTTCCATAAGATACTTCTTAACGGCCCTTGGTCCGTTTTGGGGCATTATATTACGGTTTTTCCATAGGAAAGAAACTTCAACATTAAAGCAAATCACATCTCTTCAATAGCAACATGGCTCAGGATACTGGGTTTACCTCCTGATTTTTTTGCAAGTTGATCTTCTGAGGGAGATAGTCAGGCCAATTGGATCTTATTTGAAAGTTGATGATCACACTCTAGCAGCGGAACGAGGTCAATTCGCTCTGATAGCTGTCAGGATGGATCTAAACAAACCACTTATTCCCAACTTAATTATTGATGGCATGGTCTATCCAGTTCAATATGAAGATTTGCACCACATATGATATACATGTGGGAGGTATGGTCACTTATCGGAGGGATGCAACCTCAAACCAAAAGAAGGGCAAGGTAAGGAATACCCATAAGGACAAAGCACGTCATCAGGAACATCAGAGGGAGCTGCTCTGGCAAGGTCTAACAGTATTCCGGCAGACAAACCTCAAACGATGAGTGCTCAAGGAAATACAACTATCACGCCACCATCAGTGCAGATGATGCCAGAAGCTTCAAACATGGCACAACGGTCAAAACTTTCTGAACCTGGCCCATGGTTAATTGTGCAAAAAAAAGGAAAGAGACCAGTAATTCAGCACTCACAGCCTGGAAAACCAAATCAGACAGAAATCAAGCAAAATCAAGGGAGGGAAAAAATACTTCTATTTCAATATCAGCCAGATTTAATGCTCTATCTTTGGCTACAGAGGAGGATACATCTATAGAAGGTGCCAAGTCACCCCCTCCCACCCTCACTTTCCTTTCTAACGCTGCAACTAAGATATCCTTTGCTACACCAAGCCTAAGGAGCAAAACTAAAACAAAAAGAAAGTTTGCATCGCATCCAAAATAGTCCTCTTGGGTCAAAAAACAGCCCAAACATAATACCACACTCTCTACAGAGATAGCCCAACCACAACCCCTTTTACCTCATACCCAGCCGAACCAAAAACCAGTTATCTCCCCAGACATATCTGATATCATACAAGATAGTTTAATGGAAACACAAGCATCATCAGTACACAATAATGATTAATCCCACAATCATCCCAATCTAGCTACTAACAATAAGCACATAACCAGTCACACACAAGTCCAACCACAAGAATTACCAAAAAACACCTTTATTTCGAAACACATAGTATCCAACATCCCACACCTTGCCCTAGTCAGCATCAACAGTAAGGACAACATAAAGGTGCATAATAGAAAAGAAGACCATACATCCTCAATATCCTCCAACAGGGGCATTCACATTGGGAAAGGAATAAAGTTCAAACCGACTTCGCAGCAGATAGAAACAGAGCACCTGATTCAGAATGAAGTTATTATGGAGGACAGGGAAGGAGTTTCACATGCTCAGCCAAATGCGTTCCCCCCAGCTGATGATGAAGAATTACCGGATGCAACCAGGTAACCCTAAAACCAATGACTATCAATGGAGTGTAATCTAATTTCCTGGAATTGTCAAGGCATAGTAAACAAAGTTACTAGAGCAACAATAAAGGATTTAATAGATTTGTATAAAATCAAAATAGTAATATTACAAGAACCAAAAGTGAGTAGCTTGAAAGCTCAGAAAATAATAAACGAATTAGGGTTACCTAACTCTTATAGAGTTGAAACAATGGGATTCTCAGGCGGCATTTTGGTCTTATGGCATGATACTATTAAAGTCAATTTATTAGGGGTGGATTGGCAGTATATTCATATGAAAATTTCATACTATCAAAATTTTTCTTTTCTATTATCTGCGATCTACGGGAGCCCTCAACCAATAATCAGGAGGGCTCTCTGGGAAAATCTCTCTTCTATTGCAGACACAGTATAGATGCCTTGGTTGACGGTGGGGGACTTCAATGCGTACACTGCAAAAGAAGAGAAAGTTGGGGGTAGGAAGACAAAGGGCTGTGTCAGGTTCAGACAATGGATCAGATATGCACAATTAGAAGATTTGGGCTTCACAGGGTCAAAATTTACGTGGTCTCGGGGCAACTGTTTTGAAAGATTGGACTGTGCGGTAGGAAACATAAATCTGATCAACTCCTGTAAGAAGATAGAAGTCAGACATTTGGCCAAACTTGCTTCGGACCATACACCGATTTTAGTAAGATTAGTTATAGAAGACTCAACAGGCTTGAACAAAAAATACTTCAAATACTGGAATGCTTGGGAATATCATGATCAATGGACATCATGGCTGAAGGAAAATTGGAGTAATCATGCCACGCTCACAGATGCACTTAGAGCAATACAAAACAACATTCAAGATTGGAAATTCAGAATTTTCGGGGACATCCATATCAGGAAGAAATGAGCAATTTCCAGATTGGCAGGAATCCAAGCACGGCTGCCTTTTGATCCTCCTAAACAGATCATGAAGTTAGAAACCAAATTAAGACACGAATTAGAGAGAATTCTTACCCAAGAAGATGAGTTGAAGACTCAAAACAGATGCTCTCTCTGGATTACAAATGGGGATAGAAATATGAGATACTTTCACTCAATCCATAGACCACCAAGAGTAAAAAGGAAAATAAAGATAATTAAGCTAGAGAATGGGGAATGGAGTTGCAATAGCTCAATCATTAGCAAGGAAATTACATCCTACTTCAGAAATTTGTATGAGGCAAAAAGTAGTCACCCAGATCATCCCTCTCAAAGCCAATATCCCATCCGGAAATGGTTCCCTAAGATTTCAGAAAAGTCAAAAGCCTTACTCTCAGCGGAGGTTTCCGATATGGAAATCAAGAACGCAGTTTTTGACATGAACCCCTATAAGGCAGCGGGGCCCGACAGCTTTTCAGCAGGCTTTTACCAACATAATTGGGATCTTATTGAAACAACAGTGTGTAAGGAAATCAGGGAAATCTTTTCAACCGGAGCTATGAACCCGACCCTTAACAAAGGCATGATCTCACTCTTACCCAAAATTAAAAATCCTGAGAGGGTTCACCAATTCCGCCCAATTAGTTTGATCAACATTGGAGCCAAAATTGTCACAAATGTGGTCACAAACAGATTTAAACATGTCTTACCTGAGCTGATCCTACCCACACAATCCAGTTTTATTAAAGGCAGGAGCATAGTCGAGAACATTATAACGGTACAGGAAGCAATCCACACAATAGACAACACAAAAGGGAAAGAAGGTTGGATGGTTTTGAAGATCGACTTAGCCAAAGCTTTCGACCAAATAAGATGGAGTTTTATCAAAGAAACGCTCGAGGAGGCGGGAATCCTATATTGAACAAAGTAATATTGAGTTCATTGGATACTAGCTCGACGCAGATCATATGGGAAGGCATAAGAGGTGAAGAATTCAAACCCCAACAAGGAGTACGGCAGGGTGACCCAATATCACCTTACATTTTTGTCTTATGCATGGACCGGTTGTCTCATGCTATAAATATCTGTGTTCAACAAGGTCTTTGGTCCCCTCTAACCTTCGGTAAGCATAAGATACCACTCTCTCACTTGCTCTTTGCAGATGATCTAATCATTTTTGCAAAGGCTTCGGTAGCACAAGCCAGACTAATTCAGCAGGTTCTGTCCACTTTTTCGCACTTCTCGGGTCAGGTAATAAATACAGACAAATCAACTCTTTACCTTTCTCCAAATGTGCCTATGAATGAGGCAGAAGCATTGAGTGATATTCTGTGTATAAAACGGGTTCCTAGATTAGATAACTATTTGGGAACACCGATTATTCACGAAAAATTCACAAAGAACATGCATACACCTTTCATTGACAAATTGCAGAAGAGAGTATCAAACTGGGATGCGCACAAAATATCAATGGCGGGGAGACTTGTTCTATGTCAAGCAATCTTAGGCTCACTTCCATCTTATCTAATGCAATCTACTCCATTACTAAAGTTCACTAGTAAAGAGATGGACAGAATCCGCTGAAAGTTCCTGTGTGGAGGTAAGGATCAAGAAAGGAAATTGAGCCTCGTCAAATGGGATGACATTTGTCAACCCAAGACAAAGGGGGGCTTAGGCTTACGAAAGATGCAGGAAAACAACGTCGCTTTGGTTTTAAAGCTGGCATGGGATCTCATCTCCAACAAAGAGAAGCTGTGGACACAAATTTTTCTAGCAAAATATGACTTAACGCAGGAGAAGCTGTATAGAAGCTTTCCTAGAACCAAAGGATCATATCTAATTAGATATCTTCAACAAAATTGGCAAACGATTCTGGATGGGATCAAGTGGGACCTGAGAAATGAAGAATCGGTGAAGTTCTGGCAAGAAAACTGGACAACATCAGATACCCCGCTCTACAGGGAAGTTCTTAATCCAATACCATTAAATGAGTTTATTTTTACTGCTAACTTGTATGTTACCCCTACAGGAGAATGGAATTGGTCTGAACTGGCTAAACTACTTCCAACAACCAGATTAGAAGAAATTAGGGCTATACCACCTCCTCAAGAATTCCTTGGCGAAGATAAACCGACTTGGAGATGGTCCAGTAAAGGCAATTTTACAACAGCCACAACCTATATGGAAGCTTGCAGCAACGATTGGAACCAAGAAGACCCGAAATGGAACTTAATTTGGAAATTGCGAGTTTCGGAAAGAGTCAAAATATTTCTATGGAAGGCTATGAACGACCTTCTATGGACTAACTCGGAAAGAACAAGGAGAAGGATCAACTCCAACCTGCAATGCCATCTATGCAATTCGGCAGAGACACTACTGCATGTTTTCAGAAATTGCTACCGGAGCAACAATATCTGGAGGGAAGTCAGACCTAATTTAGATACAGAATTCTGGTCCGAAACCTCATGTGCTAACTGGATATATGCTAATTTAATGAAGGCTTTTTCGCAGGATAAAATTAGTTGGCCTATATGGTTGGCAATGACCTGTTGGACACTCTGGAATAAAGAAACGAGGAAATCTTTCGAGCTACCTCAACAGTTGGGACATCATTACTAATCAAAATACAAGTAGCTGTCCAGGAAGTTCATAGGAGCTTTGCTATACAGGACAAAAAGAACAGACACTATGCAAGGCACATCTCCAATCAATAGAACAAAGAAAATACCATCGATATTAGCCTCTCCCAGTGGAGTCACTATATACTCAGTACTGACGGAGCGGTATCCACTCAATCGGGCATAGCAACAGCGGACGGCCTAATCACTAAGGAAGGCAAGTTTTGGCATATTGGGTTCACGGTCAAGGTCGGTATATGCAAGCCCTTACAAGCAGAGCTGTGGGGTATCTGGACGGGTATCAATCTAGCATGGACTAAAGGGATACGACAGCTAATTGTGCTATCAGATTCTCTCAGCGCCGTCAATCTAATCATAGGAGAAGGAGAATCGGACACCAGATATATATCTTTAGTCCAGAAAATAATGCATTTCTCAAAAAATTTTCAGAACATAGCCTTCTACCATATTCACAGGGATTTCAACCAATCAGCAGACAGATTAGCAAAGTTGGGTTTTCAAATTACCTCGCATGAACCGGTGATATTTGAAGAACCACCGCCGGGACTGGACGTCGAAAGATCTCCATTAGCTCAGCTAGTATATATCCCTATATCAAACAATCGGATTACTACTTTTTCAACAAATCAATTAAATGGTCTGTCAAATTCCCAAGCAGAAGTCGTAGCATCACCTGTTTGGAGTGGAATACCCCAATCTTCTACATGGAGGGAAGACTCTTCATCATTCCAGTTTGAACAGCAACAAGGACGACAACCCACATCACGTTCTACACTCATTAACGAAGATCTAACTTCTTCGATGCAGCTTTCGAACGATATTTCAAAGTCCCACTTCGGTCTCTTGCCGACTGTTATAATAAAGGATGAAGCTCTGGTTACTTCGCCTGAACAGAATCCCAGAAGGTATCAGAAGTTAAGATGGAGAGAGAGACAAGAAAACTCTTATGATCCGTCATTTTGGACACACCCCCCATAAAGGGGTTCTTTTGTAATTCTTCACTTGGCTTTAAGCCTCCAAAGTATTTTTTAAAAAAATAAGACGATTGTTAAAAGCAGTTTGCATGATTTTAGTAGTCTCACTTTATCTATGATCATCAAGAAAAATTACAAATTTTGTTCTTCTATAATATATCGCTAAGTCACCGCGACAGATAAGGTTTTTAGTGACGAAATCAAAAGTCGCTAAATATTGAATTTTCGTGGCAAAAAACTTGTTTTGGACTAATGAGGTGTATGCCCTTTTTTATGATAACAAAATTGTTCACAATTAATAAATTTCTTTTTGTGAAAGCTAAGCAAAATATCAAGTGAAGGATTCATAAAGCTAACAAAGTGCCATTTAATCAAGGCAATTTAATTAGTAAAGAAATTTAAATCCTTAAAATTGATAACGTTGGTGCTCTGGAAATTGATTAAACAATGACAGAGAAGTATGTTCATTTAAAGCTCAAGTTCGGAGACAATCTTAGAAGAAACATGAAGTTGAAGGAAAGATAGAGAAGCTGTCCACCGAAGGATGACTAATCGCCATTCCTCGATAACCTGCAAAATTGGCTTTTAGAAAAGGGTAAATGGCTAGTCTCTTAATGGGTGGCTGGCTTCCTTTCGATGAAATTTGACCTTTATATATGGATGTTGAGAAATCAACCTTGATTGAATTATACTGCAGCGGAAAAATACGATTTCTCGATCAGATTTTAATAATTTAATAATTTGAAAAACATAAATTATAAACTAAAAGAATCGCACCTTACCCGAAATTCTTGCTGATACTTTTTTTAACTCTTTTCGATGTGTCAATTATGAGTTGTCCAAGAATCCGACTTTTAACATTATCCAAAGAACAAAGAAAAAAAACTCAACTTTTAAGAGGAATAAAGCAAGAGTATTAGCTCCCTTATCCTTATTTCTTATATATAAAAAAGCAGTAGGGTTCACTAAAATTAAATATAATTAAAATCAAATTCTAATTATAATTTAATTCAATTTTAATAAAATTAAATACCTCATATTTGATTCCTACAGTTTTTTAAATTTTGTAATTAATTCTAATTTAATTGAAATTAATTTTTCTCTTTTTGACTGCTTTTTAGGTGTAACTCAGTAGGTTTCTAATATGTCGATAGTAATTATAAATTATAATTCTAATTCATAATCAAAATTAGATAAATTAAAAGTCTTTTTAATTCTCTAATTAAATAATTTATAATCATAGATCAAGATTGAATCTAGCAACATGTCATGACCTCATCATAATAATATATAAATGCAAACTGAATTTCACAATTAAGATCTCATTATAATTTCAATTGCATAGTAATTATTCCAATAATTTCATCTTTAGTATTAAAACATCAAATGTAATTAACAAAATACGTAAAAATAAACAAAACCATTATTAACTAAAATAATAATGTCACAGATAAAATTTCAACTAGCTGATTAGTTTTAAGGGTATAAACTAATAATATCCCTCTTGCACTAAAGTCAATCACCTATGTATCTAATACTATATCCATTTATATGTCAATCATGTCTCTTATGAGATAGTGACTTAATGACAATATCTACAAGATTCTCTTTAGTGAGAGCTCGCTCTAATACTATGTCTTTTTGCTCCATTATCTCCTTGATCACGTGAAACTTCCTGAGTATATGTTTAGCCTATTGATAAGACATATTGTCACAGTATAATTGCTGGAACCCCACCCTGGCGAGTCACATGCCCGACGTCCTACGTGACATCTGGACGCGCATCCCACAAGGGAGGAA